>APFE030436075.1:26985-39026 GCA_000404065.3 Pinus taeda | reverse complement strand
GACATTGTGAAGACAATTGTTGAGAAATAATTTATAGTTGGTGAGGGATAACAATTTATTTTTAGTCATTGATTTGTTCCTGAGAGCAATTTGTTAATTCTTAGATTGTTTTGATTTGTTCACGAGAGAAATTTGTTAATTCTTAGATGGTTTTCTAGATTGAATAGGCGATTTATTTAATTTAAAATTATTAGTTTAGTAAGTGCACTTATAAAATAACCAATGAAAATGAAAGTGATCAATTGAAGATAATCAGTGAAACAAAGTTTGAGTAGAGGTATTATATTCTTAAAGGTAACATCTAACTTAAATACTTTTTTGGATTATTGTGCAACCATTAGGGGAATTTTGAGGTCTAAAATGGGTCTCCAAAGAAAAATGTACAACCAAAATAAACTTTATAAAAACCAATAGGATTCAAGATGATGATGTCAACCATGGGGGATGCTTCACCATTTTTGGAGTAAAAAAGTAAAAAGCTTAAAAAATAATAAAATAATAAAGCTACTTTTTCAACTCGTATTTTAAACTTATCTCCCTAGGGTTTCACTCAAATTTCAAGTGGGATTAATCGTTGGATGAAAAATTTAATTCCTCATCCAAGTAGTACCCATGTTGCATACTTTTGATGGACCCTGCGACACGAAAAATGAGAATTACATGAAAAAATGTGATTGCAATCACGTTTTTCATGTATTTCTCATTTTTTGTGTAGTAGGGTCCATAGAAAGTATGCAAAATGGGTACTCCTTGGATGAGGAATGAAATTCTACATCCAATGAGTATTGTTGCTTGAAATTTGAGTAAACCCATAGGGATATAAGTTGAAAATACTAGTTGAAAATACTAGTTGAAAAACTAGTTTTTTCTTTTTGCCCTCTAAAATTTGATGATGTAATCTAATATTATTTTATTATTTCCACTATTATTTTATAATTTCCTTATAAGGTCCATTTTAGACCTCAAAATTCCCCTAATGATGCATACAATGGTACAATTGTGAGAGGGGTATGCAGAGCATAGCCAAACAACTAGACCGCTTTTGTATTCAAGAAACAACAACGAGCAATATGAAGGACTTGCATTCATGCATTATCCCAATCAAAATATCAGATCAATTCTCTATACTGATGAATTGGTTGGGAAAAATTACTTAGAAGGCTCCTCCCTTCAAATTTAATCATTTCTGGTTGAAGGAACTAGATTTCATTTATCTAGTTCAATCGTTTTGGAAAACACCAAATGAAGACCCTACTCCCTGAAAAATGGACAAATTAAATTCAAAGTTGTGCACGCTAAAAAAGAAGGTTAGAGATTTGGAAAGAAAAAATAAAAAGGATCTTATTCAAGAACTAATTATGATTGATCAACAGGCTAAATTTCTGGAGGACCCCACCTCCCAAACATTTTTTTTTTAATCAACAAAAAATGAGATTCTACAACTGGAAATTCGTAGATCAAAAACCTTGCTCAGACAGGATGAAGAAATGCAATAAAAGAGAAGAATCATGTGGATAGAAGCAAGAGATAAAAACAACTAATTTTTCCATAAATAGGTCCCCTCAAGGCGCATAAAAAACTCAATATCGAGCAAAAAATCAGATTTGGGAGAACACCTTACTTATCAATAGGATATAGAAGCATAGGCCAACAAACAATTCAGTGATGTATACAACTCCAGTGATCAGAAAACATTTAGCAAGCCGTTGGCACTGTGTGAACTATATCCAACCATGGCCAGTTTGGAGGACAACACCCAAATGGAATGCCTAGTAACTCACGAAGAAGTCCTCCAAGTTCTAAAAGACCTGGCCCACGAAAAAATTCTGTGTCCTGACGGATGGACCATAGAACACTTCCTACAATTCCAAGGCATAATGATTGAATAAATTACCAAGATGGTTGAAGATTCCAAAAGACATTGTTGGGTATTCGGCGCCACAAGTTCCACATTCATCTCTCTCATTCCGAAGGTCCCAAATCTAGTATTTTTCTGATTATTTCCCAATCTCTTTGTGCAATACTATTTACAAACTGATTTCAAAAACTATTGCAAACCACCTTAAACCATTCTTGTCCAAACTCATTTCTGTTGAGAAATTTGGTTTTCTGAAGCATAGGTAGATCCATGATGCAGTTGCAATAGCCCAGGAATGCATTCATCCAGTCAAGAAGAAAAATCTGGATGCTTGCCTAATGAAGATAGATATAAAACAAGCTTTTGATTGTGTTGACTGGGAAATCTTGGGGATGAACTTGGAAAAATTTGGATTGGGAAAATTAATGATAAATTGGATCAAAGCTTGCTTTAAATGTGCCTCTTTTTCTATTTTGATAAATGGCCTCCTCTTATAATTCTTCTCAACCTCCCAAGGGCTCATAAAGGGTTGTTTGATGTCACCTCTCTTGTTCCTAATTATAATAGATGGCCTCAGCATAAAAATAAATGAAGCTCGAGGCCAAGGTAATTTTTCTGTGTGTAGGATAGAGACAATAGTCACCCTTTCCCACCTGATATTTGTGGGCGACCTGATGGCTATTGGAAAACCAAACCCTACAGAATGGAAATTCTTTTATGATCTCCTTAATGAATTTGGATTAGCCTCTAGCCTATTTATGAATATGCCCAAATCCATTATAATATCAAATGATCCAAAAGAAGCATCGAACTTGCATATTGCCAACACATTTGGGGTTCAAATTGTCCACATGGATGTTGGATTTCTATATCTGGGATTCAATCTCAAATTGAATGGATATAAAATCAAGGATTGAGATTGAATAACTCCGAAAATTGAGAAGAGGCTTAATCAGTGAGATCATTCGTGGATCTCATTATAAGGCCATTTGGTTCTTATAAAATCATTCCTCCATAACATCCCTATCTACTGGATACACATTTTTAAGCTTCCATAAGGTGTGATAAGTAAACTAAACTCCATAACATCACGTTTCCTATGGGCAGGCACTCAAAGAGAATGTAAAATCCATCTAGCCAGCTTGGAGATGATTAACCATCCTACAAATCTAGGGGGTTGGTGCACCAAATATTTTTCCTCTTTTAATATGTATCTTTTACTAATTTTTTTTGGAGAGATGTCTCTTGTGACGACATATGGCATCAAGTCATCCATGCCAAAGACCTCTAGAATTGGGACCTTATCATTTGGATTCATGTTGGTGCTCCGGTCCCATCCAACATCTCCACATCCTGGCGAAACCTTCTCATGACAAAGAACTAGTTTTTGGGAAACCTTAGAGGGGATGTCGGCTCCAGATCTATTCCAGAAATTAGACTAGACTCACTCACATGTATGATTGGCTCACATCTCTTATCCCATGTCCTCATTTCATAATTGCATACTCGAGCTTTTCTTTATCAAAGACATCGCTATTGCTGCTCTTTCAACCCCATTCCACACTCAATGGAAAGACGAATTCCGGGTTGAGATTCTAGAGGCTTTAATCCCAGAGTGGCAGAATTACATCATCAACCTAAAAATATATGGTATTTCTCTCACTCCCAAAGAAGATAGGATTATTTCGTTTTGTGGATCACAACAAGGAAAGGAGGCATATAAACTTCTCTCTCAACCCTCCAGATAGATTGCAACATTCTCTTGGATGATTTGTGCCTAGAAATGGAATTTCCCTCTTAAAATGAAATGATTTTCTTGGCTTGTTGCACACAACCACATCCTCACTTTGGAAATATTATGTAAGAAGGGTTTCCAGGGTCCGAGCCTTTGTATTCATTGCAAATTATATGGGGAAGAAACTAATGATCTCCTCATCCACTACCCCTTTGCCTCATCAATTTGGTACAAGGTGCTTCACATGATAAACTATCTTGTTGATTGGGACCTTTCAAACATTAACTCTTGACTTAGCTGTTGGAATGTGGATCACAAGCCCCATCGTACTCTAGCCTTCTTCATCATTTGGGACATATGGATGTCTAGGAACAATTCCATCTTTGATAAAGTTCTGCCAAACATATGGAGGACCTGTTGTAGCATCATATCATATTATTCGAAATTCTCTGTCCTTAAGTCCCCTATTTTTAAATGTCCCCCTCCCCCCCTCTTCATAACCTTTAGTCTGCCTACCTGTTATGCAACCAAATCACAAAAAATATAGATCAAAAAATTTAAAATTATCCTCTTCTTGGGAGAAACCTCCTTTACATTACCGAAATGAACAATTCTTGGATAACTATGTTATGAATAAATATATATATAAAATAATATAAAAAATGTAAAACTATAATAATAATATATAATGATTAATTAGTAACTAGTTAATGAAAAGGAGTGTCCCAGTGGACATAACCGTTGTTGAAAAGGTACTTGCCTAGGGTAGACGGTGTTGGACCCGCTAACCTGTTAGGGGATCTCCTTGGTAAGAAGTCCCAATTAGATCTTAGACCATTTGGTATACGAGTTCCAACAGTGGGTTGTACGGTAATGCCTCGACTACAGTTTCACACAGAGGCAAGTAATATGTCCCTGTTGGTAGCAAGGGTGTGACATATGTAGCAAGTCAAGGAAGGTGCATGAGCGGTTCTAACACATGGGGGTTGAGGTGAGTGTGCCCCTTGGAAACCTATGATAACACGGAGTTAAGAAGGGAACACATGAGAAAATATTCATCACAACGTGGAAGGCAAGTAAGCTAGCAATCCAAAGTGATGGTTAAACCAACAACATGTTTAAGAAAGATTCATACATACATATACATAAAATAGCTATACATGCATGCGTAAGAAAACATATACATATATAATTTAGAGTAAACAAGATAGTTGAAATACAATACAACATATGCATGAAATGTGATAGCTCTATTATATTAAGAAGTGTAAGTTCCAATCATACAATACATCCATGTCCAACCACTAGTTCCAACAACAAAACATTACAGTCACTTCCGCCTGCTCCTCCAAAGAGATATACTAGCTCTGTGCAATTGAGAAGCCAAGGCTCATTACAATACTATCCAAGCTCTCTCTAAGATAGTCCTATTGGAAGCTTGGCTGAAAAAAAGCCTATAAAATGAGTTATGAGGGAATATTTATAGCAAAGGGTGGGGTGACCCTTAACATTCCCCCTTGTGACAGTTCATCTACCATCATGACTCTTCATCTACTCTATGATTGTTACATCCAACTATCGACACTTGAACTTACACTTGACAAGACGTTACATTACAATGCACACGTACCCATGTGAGACCAAATGGCTTGAGCAAGCCATGCAAGGCATCACTATGACTCAGGAAACTGTTGGAAGACCAACTCTTCGATATCCTCATGGTGGTTGACAGTAGTGAGCTGATGCCAAACTTGGTAGTCCGTGATGGTGTCTATGTACTCTAAGGTGACATCTTTCTGGAAACAAACTCTTGCCTCCATAACATCTGGGTAAAATGCTCGGGCTTCTCTTTCCAACTTGTCTGGAAGCTTGTGCATCATTGTCTTGAGTGTGGTCAGACTAGAAACATACTTGTGCATGGTGTCCACACTGATCACCAAGTCTGGGTTGGTGGCTATGTGCATCAACTCGTCAAAGTACAAGTCAAGCTCCGATTGGACTTGTGCCTTTGTCTTTGCCTGTGTGAGTGTCCCAATAGATGGGATCGCATGTGCGTGCACAAAAACATCCATACTCTTGAATGCCTATGCACAGGAAGCCTGTAGACTAGTAATGAGCTGCGGGAGATCTTCAAAGTTCCGAATCTGACTCCGGATGCGTGCCTTTAGCTCGACCACTATGGGCTTCATCATCTTAGGCAAGTGAAGTGGGGCTCCCTTGTATCTCATTGTGCATGTTTGCATGTAATCAACCACATCATGCATGTTCAACAAGATACGTGCTCTTCTAGCGCATTGCTGCTGCCAACCGTTGAGATGGACAACTGCCTTATGCATGGTACCAAACTTGGAATACAACACTCACATGACTGTGTCAAGAGACAATACTCATCCAATATTTCCTTCTTCAATTCTGTTCTGATGGATGTTGCAACCAATTCTCCTCCCTACTTGGCTTTTTTTAGATCCCTAACCATTCGTTCGTTCTCAACTATTAGGAAGAGAACACTCAAGCTAGTGGCTTTGGCATATGCTCTGGTAGCATTAGCCAAGGTTGCTGGATGTTTACACACGTCAGACATGAGCACTCATTCCTCAAACTACGTAAGAGATGTATGATCATCTAGAGTCGACACTCTTTGAGAATATGCAACTCTATGTTGAGACTCGTCAAATGAGATGTTGTGCATCTCTCCTTCTGACTGATCTCCAAGGATCTTAGTGTCTCCTTGATCGCTTGGGGCTTTCTCCACTTTGGGATGCGGTGATGCTGGTGGGTCGACCTCTTGGTTGTGAGGCATGAGGTCGATGTCTTTCTCTAATTCTTGTTGCTCCATATTTGTATCATTTGTTCAAGTGCTTTCTCTATCTCCCGAGCGAAGTCCTACTCCTACGATGGTTCACCCTGTCTACCTGATGCCAACTGTTCTGATGAGTCCACTACTTGTACAGGTGTAGTTTCATCTGTCTGTACATGTTGTGCCCCCTGTTGTACTTATTCATGCTGTGTTTCCTTCTCCTGTCTGCGCAGCTCATGTTCCTTTCGAAGTTTCTCCTTCAACCCATGAAACTGCTTCTCTGTTTCCTCCATTCTCTATTTCTCTCTCTACTTTTGCGCATTTCTCTTGTCGTGCCGCTACCTCTTTGCCTCTATTGCCAAAACTTCTTTATGCACAAGTGGGTCTACTCGAAACTTGCATCTTTTTTCTTCCTCCATGCAGTCAAAAATCTTCCTCTTTCTCTTATCACACATTGGTATGTTTACCTCTACCGCTGTTGCTGCTTCTAGAGCCTTTCGGGACACTGCTTCACACTTCTTTGCTCCCATTCCATAAAGAGGCCAACCGGTTCATTGGGTCTGGAGAAACTATAGCAATATATCCATGGTTCTTCCTCCACCCAATGAAATGCACCGTGGATCCATTTGAACTATACTCTTGTGCAGTGGTCTTTCACAAGACAATGTGGGTCATACAAATTGTAACTTCGGGCACCGAATGTATATTTCTTTATCTCCTCTGATTCGACATCCACATGCTTGAAACTCCATATCTCGTATAACCTGATGTGCGATGAAAGAGCGGGCCAAGGTGCCTTCTTCTTCTGGTGCACCCTAGCCGATAATCATCTCGAGATGTGATAAGCTACTTCTTGCATGGTGAGCTTGTCCAAGGCAAACTTCAGTAGAACATGCAAAGGCTTCTCCGCACTATACATCCGTATGAAGGTGCGAGACGGTGAGGCATACCAATTAGCTATGTCGATCAGTGCCTCCATTGCTTCCTTCAACATGTAGGGTGGATCCTGTTCGAATCATCTTGTAAGCTGGGGTGACAAAATGATCGAACAATCGTGTGATAACTCCTTTGAGGCTGCATTCAGACAAAATCTTACAATAAGTGTTCACAGAGGTCTCTGTTGACGTCCATGCCCACTCCAAGCTCGAGAACTCCCAACAGGCACAGATTTCATCTAAGATGTAAGCAAACATGTAGTTTTTTTCTTGCATACCGTTGGGTGGCTATTGAGCCCTTGTTACCTGTTCTTTCAACTGGTGAGCCAACATGTCAGACTAGTTGCATGCTTTACCTTCTCTGGCCAATTGGACCAACATGATCATCCAACTTTGTTTGAAGGTTTCCATGCTTTCTTGGCCATACAATCGACATGCAAATATGACCAAGTATGGATACTCCTTCCACAATATCTTTGTATTGTAGACCTGGTTGGGTGTCATCTTGAATTTGGTCGGCTCCTTCACCTAGCTCTTCAATATATCTCTAGAGTTGGCATTGCTTCTGGGTATGCTGAAGGGAGTCTCCATGATGATCACGGGCTTTGACATATGATACATATGTTCATAATATTGTTCTCTGAAGGTAGCAATCTCTGTCTCACTGACATTGGCGGTCTTTGAGGTCTTCCAAAAATGTGCCTGCAAATGATTCCTCGGTCCCATGTGGAATTGCTCAAACCAATTTCACATGCAACAATGTGCTCAATTGAGGGGAAAATTTGCACATCTCTGGGAGGGAGCTGGGCTGGCTACCCAGAAGGATTTCACAATTTATGGGCAGAGCAACTTACTACTGCCCAGGATTGTGCAATTTCTTGGCTTAGTAGTCCTGCCGGGAGGAATTGCACAATTTTTCCAATGAACAGTGACAAGCAGATTTGCACAATTCTGGATCCCAGTAGGCTGCCAGAAAGGATTGTGTAATTTCTAGAGAGAAGGCTAGTTCCCCTCTAGAATTACTCAATTTCTTGAGGGAGTTGCTAGCCTGCAGTTCCAAGTATGGAGAAACAACCTATGAGGGGGATGTAACAAGATCTCATCCACAGGCTGGCAATCTGCTAGAAACTCACTGAAGCTTGTGTACTTGACAAGGCAAGACATGATGCTGAGAAAGGTTGGAAGGGAGGCTCCAAAACGAAGCTAACGAAAAATTTTGGAGGGTGGTTTTAGCCGCTACAACACTTGGTGACACACTGGTAGAAATCCAATTGTCTGAATGGACCTTGTTCATGAAAAGAAAGTCTAACACCTCTGGAAGTATTGTTTAATTCTTAGTTTGTCTTGGTTTCCACACTTTCTTGATTGTAAGATGTAGCATCTACCAAACTCTTGGTTGGTCGACACACATTCCAAGCCAAGTCAACACAGTTGTTTCGATTGGGGTTGAGGGGTATATTGGTGCACAAGCAGTATAATCGTAAGAATCTTAGTTGCATCTCTGGTGTTGCTCCGCTGCCAACAAGCTTGGATAGTACCCCAATGAAGTCACGCAGGAACACAAGCATCACTCCACTGCCAGTGAGCCGGGTTATTTCCCCGACGAATTTACTTGCATCACCTCTCTGCGCAGGAAGCCTTTCTCTTCTTTCACCTTATTCATTTTCATTTTTTCAAAAAGAAATTCACTTTTCATTTTTTCATTTTCGTAGTTGTACATAACACTTATTCATTTCAGAGGTGGAAGAGGGATCTTGACTTATTGAGAGAAGAAGAGGTTGTTCCTTTAGAGAAGTAGTTTATTATATACCTCTGATGTGCTTGTTAAAGTTTTCCTCCTCACCTTACTCTACTTGACTGAGCTACCAAGGGTTAACCCAAAAACAACTGACTAGAGTAAGTGACACTAGTTAGCATGCAAGCATTGTGTTTTCACTAAGTTTCACTTCGAATAGTACATATTTTCCATCGATGTATCATGGATTAAAAGTAACAAGTTATTCATACAGAGGCGGGATGATAGATAACCAAGTAGTGATAGTTGTGCAAGGCCTCTTGTACTTTTCCCAGCTTGTTTCACGAGTCATACATGGTTTCATGCAAAATTAACCTACGAACAAAAACAAGTAAACAAACAACAAAGCAACACAGAAGCAGAAGTAAATGCAAAAGCAAAGTAAGTAAGAAAAACAAGTAAGTAGATGAAAGAACAAGTAAGGCAAGTAAGCAAACAAGCATGAAATCAAACAAACTAAAAGCAAAAATTACTCCTACTCCTAAGCTAATAGTGCATGGGCCTGATCACGTGAAGTGATATTTCCAATGCAGCCACTGATGCATTGGTTGACCCACGTTGGTGAAGGCATGGTCTACGAGCAACCCAGTTGTGTAGAACAACAGACAAGAAATATATAACAATGACTACAAAAACGCTTCATGTTTAAAAGTGTCCACAGGACATAAGTGAGTGCAAGTACATGGAATGCAGTCTGTGGACTTATCATGGTGTTGCGTGACACTGTGTGCAGTTGTGAAGCACATGCATACTCTTTATTGTGACATGCAAGAAAAATAAAGAAACAAAGACAACTTCTGTCGTGCATGTGTGCTTGCAATGTAAGATTACTCCAATGCATGAGCGATGGGATTGTGTAGTTCAAGTGGAGAAAGCATGATCTGTGTGTGAGGTTGATCTTCAATGCATACAGATGAGTGACGAGGAGGCTTGGTTGTTTCAACAATTTCCTGATCAGAAGTGAGATTGTCCTCAGGACAACGAGGGCCTGACAAAACCATCAACTTGGGCTGAAGTGCCTCGAAAATGCTGGGGTGTTTTGACTTCGTCATTAGATAGATAATCATAAATAGATGGCTTCGAAAAATCAACTGCGATAGAATCATGATCATGATTGAATACGAGAGTAAATGGATCACGACAGCTATGATAAGAAAAATAAATGATTTCATTCGCATCCTCATGATCTGATAAATAAAATAGAGGGGTATATGAGAAGCAGACAAATTTATCCTTTGTGTTTCTGGAAAAGGCAGATGAAGAATCAAGAGGATTTTCAAGAGTAATTTATCCTCTCTATTTTTGGATGATGGACTGACATTCGATGTGTCCTGTGAGTGATCCACAATGGACACATCTATAGATGAAGATACACATGAGAAATCATGGATGGTAGGTTGCCCAAAGATGTCATGAAAGAACGGAGGAGGCTTAGATAGAAGGGAGTCATCCTTCGCCGAGTGTTGATGCTCAAGCTCCTAGTCATACTCTTAATGAATGAAAATGCATGTTGGTTGTGCAATACCAACTCCGTCGATGGCCCGATCCACGTTCACGACAAGTGTAGAGTCCAGAATGGAAGAACACAAGATAGTATCATTTGAGTACAAAGATAGAGGTTGTGGTACAAAATGCATATGAAAACTCGATTTACTCACAACCAAATATGCATGAAAATTAAGCGAAGTGATGTTGGGAGGATGTGACAATTGAACTGATGTGTGTGCTTGATCTCCTACATCACTTTGCAGTGGTGGATCTGTTTGATAAGGGGATGATGTACAGTCACTTGTGAGAGTGACCGTTTCCATATGTGACTTCGTAGTTCCAACAATGAAGTATGTTAAGTGAGGTTTGGGCTCATATTTATTCTTGGGATGAAATGATTTGTTAAGACAATACTCAAATCTGTCCCAAAGATAAGGAAATTTCATCTGGCTTTTTGGAGCTTGAAACTGCAAATCACGGAAGCGCTGCCAAAAATCCATAGGTGATTCATGCGAAGCCTTCTGTTGTTGTAACAGTTTGTGGTCAAGATGTTCTGAATCAAAATGATGGAAAGTATCTTCAATAAGATCACAAAAGTGCTCAAGTGAGTGCACGCTATCAGTCAATAGGCTGCATAGCCACCGATGTGGAGATTCATGAAGTGTGTATGAAAGTAATAGGCTGACCTGTTCATTAGAAAATCCATCTTCCTCATCAAGCATGGCAAGGAAGTCATGTAAGAACTTAGGCCAGGCCACTTCGCTTCACCATCATACGTGTATTCAGACAAGATATCAAAAAAATCCCTCGTGATGGTGATAGGTTCGGCATGGGAAAAACATTGTGGAGGGTTAAGAGTGCAAGACTCCATGATAGATGTAAAAAGCTTCAAAATAGGACGAGAGGATACAAAATGTCATCTGTCCCTCCTTCTAGCACCATAAATGTTGACGATGATAGACCCACCAACATGTCAGGGGATCTCCCCTGTATGAAGTCCTAATTAGACCTCAGATCATTTGGTATAGGAGTCCCAGCAGTGGGTTGTACGGTAATGCCTTGACCGCGGTTTCACAGAGATGCAAGTAAGATGTCCCTGTTGGTAGCAAGGGTGTGACATATGCAACAAGTCAAGGAAGGTGCATGAGAGGTTCTAACACACGGGTGTTGAAGTGAGTTCACCCCTTGGAAACTTGTGATATCATAGAGTTAAGAAGGGAACACACGAACAAAGATGCATCACAACATGGAAGGAAAGTAAGCTAGCAATCCAAAGTGATGGTTAAACCAACAACATGTTTCAGAAAGATTCATACTGTTAGGGTCCCACCCTAACCCCCTTATCTATGTAATGGGACCACATCATAGTCAAGAGTCAATAAAGCCCATATTAATAATTGTAAGTGGTTAATCCGCAATTAATAATGGAACCA
>APFE030436075.1:0-15546 GCA_000404065.3 Pinus taeda | reverse complement strand
AAAGGCATAACCAACCACTCATACAATCCCTGCTTTGTTTTGAAAGCAGTCTTCCATGCATCTTGTTCTGCAACTCTGACCTGATGATATCCACTATGCAAGTCTATCTTGGAAAAATAAATAGCTTCCTTTAACTGATCTAGTAGATCATCTATGCAAGGAAGGGGATAAAGATTTTTTATCATTATCTTATTCAGTGCTCGGTAATCAATGCACATTCTCCACAAGCCATCTTTCTTTCTCACCAAAATAATTGGTGACCCACATGATGATGTGCTAGGTCTGATGAACCCCTTCTCGAGCAACTCCTACACCTGCTTCTTGATTTTTTCTTTCTCTAAAGTGGATAACCTGTACATCCCAATGTTAGGCAATGGAGCATCTTGTTACAAATTAATATCATGCACTATTTCCTTTTTGGGTGGCAGACCTTTAGGTTCTTCAAACAATATATCATACTATGAAACAACTTTTTCTAAATCAGTTTGTTGTTTAGCATCACAACCCTCAAATACATTGGTTTTATCAAGTTCCTTTTCCTTTACAACCATCAGTAAAAATTGTTTGCATGAATTTACAATTCATTTCATCTGCCCTGAGTTTATGAGAGTATAATTATTCTTGATCTTATGAGCTCTTACAAATTATTTGATTCCATCTTTAACGAGTAGATACTTGTTCTCAGCTCTATATAAAATATCTTTTCTATCATACAAGGACTTCATAAAACAATTCCACATATATCTAGAGGAACTATATCTAACTCAACCTCATCTACAAATGCTGACCCAAAATAAAACTTAAGTTTACATTGTCTAGTCACTTGTAGCTGTGCTTTATCACTTAACCAACCTAATGGGTATGGCTTCTTGTGAGGTGTAGTTAGTAATCCCAACTTCTTTACAATTGCTTCAAAAATTAAATTTACTTGTAAGCCACTATCAAACAAAGTATCAATCTTTTGATGTTTGGGAACAACTCGAATATGGAAAAGCTAATGTCTTTTTCTCTCATTTTCTTCATCATTAATAGATTGTGCAGAATTACTAGTAGATGCTTCAGAATTTTTACCTCTTATACCTGTGGCTACAATGGTTGTTTCATCTCCTGAGTCTGACCCCAAATCTTTCTGACTAGTTGCATCAGTCTTCTTCTTCTTGCCCTTGAACTTCTTAGGTCTCAGCTCCAGATGCATAATCCAATAGTGGTCATCATCATGCCCATCCTTTTTACAATGAGTGCATGAAGACTTTGTCTTTTGTGCAGTATTGGCCTTCATTTCTTTCTATTTCTATTTTCTTTTCTCCTTATTCTTGTTTGCAATGGGTTTGGATGATCCCCCAACTCTTGGGTTCCCATTCTTTCCTCTAGCTTCTAGATGCGTAGCTTGAACAGATACCTCATCTATACTAGTGGGATTAAACATGAACATAGTGTGCCTCATGTAGCTGTGTAGACCCCCTATGTACTTCAGTAGAGTCTCAAGTGAGTCTAATGAAATTCCTAGAATCAAATCTCTCTCTTCCTAAATTCTTGAGTGTAACCCTGTACACTTTTCCCTTTCAATTGGCGAAGAGTTTGCCAGCTCATCATGGATTGCTGCATGTAAGCTAGTGGATAGAACTGTTTTTTGATTGCAAAAACAAATGCACTCCAGACAGAAAGAATCTTACCATGTTTCTTCATGTTATCTTGTGTCCTTCCTTCCCGCCATACCAAGGCAGTGCCTTTGAGGCGTAGGCTGGCCAGCTGAATCTTACTCTTGTCTGAGTCGATGCTCTGCACTTTGCAATACACATCAATTTTTCTAATCCAATTATCCAGCTTCTATGAATTTAGATCTCCATCATATATTGGTAAATCAAATTTAACATCTAATTTAATCAAATATGCCTTCTTTTTATGTTCATGGCTATTAGGAGGTGTGAGAAAGCTTTCTTCTTTCGCTTTGCCTTTTGAGTGGTCATAGAGGAGAGACTCTTCTTCTCCTTTATCTTGCTTGGAGCCTGATGAGTCCTCATCTTTATGTTTCCTAAAGTCCTTATACATTTCCTCTACCATGGACCTCATGGCCAGGAAACTATCTATGAATTGAGGGTCTAGTCATAAAGGACTTTCCTTTGACATTCTCTTCTGAGGATAGACTCTTCCAATTTCCAGATTAGTCTCGACCAACTCTCCTTCTCCTAATTTAAGCTTTGATCTAGTTAGCATTCAACATAAAAATCCAGCACAAGCTTGTCTAACCTTAAACAACCTGGGGGTTCTGATACCACTTGATCTGAAATCACTCGTGAATGATCTTAGTTAGTTAATGAAGGTATTATAGACTCATGTGTTGGGTTGTATCTATGTTATTTTAAGCAATGGATTGATAAGATTGCGAAATACACAAACACTTGAAACAGTAAGAGAAACACCGTAAAAAAATACAAAAACAAAACAAATTTAATAAGGAGTTCACCCAATCCTCCTGGGCTATGTCTCATGGTCCAGCTTCAATGATGGCATTTTCTATTGTGTCTTAAAATAGAGATTTTACAATAAGGAGCTCAATTTGAGTCTCACTTAATAGATGATGATTAGTAGGGTGGTACTTGGATTCCCCAAGCCTCTAGAGTACACAGACTCCCCCTTATTGGATCTTGACCTCAACTGGCCTCAATGGTATGAGCCCAATTTGGTACCCGATATCGGACAGGTATACACATAGGAGTTGCTTGAATCTCTCAATCCCTCTCTGGAGTTCACAAACTCTCGAACTCTCTCTATCTCTGTCTGCTCAATTTTGCCTTTGGTCTGCAGGTTAGCTCGGCTTCTCTATTCTCTACAATTTTCTTCTTTCTCTACCTTTGTTTTCTCCTGTTCTTTGTCTGTTTGTGGCTTAAAGCCAATCTACTCCCTGACTATTAGTTTCCTCTCCCAGACTCTCTAGATCACCTGCCTCTATCTGCTGGAATTCCCCTGCTTTGCGTTGTCATCGCTATGTAACGTTGCACAAAGAGGTGGCCACTTGTCGCCTTACGGACTGAGTGTCAGTTTTCTTTTGAATGGTCGTTATTTCCGTTACTCTAGGATTTTCCCGCGAAACTGATCCTTTTGCCAGCTCATCCATCATGTCGGACCTCAAACCTTTATGTGCCTTAGTCTATTTTCCCGTCAAATCCAATCATCCATCGGGTTAATTCTCTTCCATGGATCTGGAGCCTCCAGAACCTATGATCTCTGTATATACCATGCGGGTAAGTTACTTGACCATTACTCACGCTATGTAAGCAGTTTTCTCTCTCATCTTCTAGATACGCGTCACCCAATGTATGGCATTGCGCTGAACTTGGCCAAACCTGCTTACTGCTCGAAGTGCACATGATATCCTGCCTGTTTTGGGTGTGGGACCCGCCTTCTGAAATTTTCCGCATGGTTTCCTATTTTCCTCGTGATCGAGCATTCGGGGCTTTCATTCTTTGAGGGTTTTGTCCTGTGATACACGATTAGCGCTTAGAAACTGCCTTTGTTTCTGGATCTAGGCTTTTGATTTCCACTTTGTGTCCATGTGCAGTCTCCATGGGCCAACGGTCAGCGTGCTTTGACTAAGGGTCCTCGTTGCTTCGTGCTGGCCACAATTGCCATTGTCTAGAGGTCATTTCTGATACTTGTTATTCATAAGATTTGATTTGACATAATTTTGAAACAGTCATGAGAAATGTTTAAGGATCCAATTCGGATCATTGGTGGTGAGGCATGAGCTCGATGTCTTGTTGTAACTCCTATTGCTCCATCTCCATATCCATATGTTCAAGTGCTTGCTCTATCTCCTGAGCGAAATCCTGCTCCTATGACGGTTCACCTTGCCTGCTGGATGCCAACTGTTATGATGAGTCCACTACCTGTACAAGCACAATTTTATCTATTTGTACATGTTGTGCCCTTGCTGTGTTAGGTTGTGTTATATTCTTTCCATGATTATCTGCCCTAGTTAATCGGGGGGTTAGAGGGGGGGCAGAGCCCCCCCTTCGTTGCACCGATTGTGCAGTGTGGGGGTCATAGGGGGTTTGAGGGGGCAGGTAGCCCCCCTCTACGGGGTCCAGGCAGTGCCCTAGGGAATTTTTTTTTTGGACCCTATATTAGGTGGGGCGAACCTACCTATGGTTTTGTGCATGGTTTTCACACATGGTTTTGGGCACAATGGTTTTCGGTCCATGTTATTGGATGCTTTGGCATGTATATATATGTATTGTAACATTGAAAGAAACATAATGAAAACTCAAGTTGGTAGTCCGGTTTTGGGATCTAAGGAAAATCTCTGTGTATATGTGTTATGCTCTTAAATTGTTTATTTTCTGTGTTTTAGAATTCGTATGCAGGTAATTTATATATGGGGTTAAAACCTACATTTGGTATCAGAGTTGTTTTGGCTTCAAGGGGATGCCTTTGTTGTTGAGGGGTTTTGCTCAGGCTTGTGGTAGACCCTGTTTAGTGGGAGATCTACGAGATTGATTCTGGTGGTGAAAAAAGATGGTGAGCAGTGGAAAGATAGAGATTGAGAAATTTAATGGTCAGAGTTTTGAATTGTGGAAACTCAGGATGGAGGATTTGTTGGTGGAAAAAGATAAGTGGATTACGGTAGATCTGGGTACTAAACCAATGAGATTGTCCGATGAAGAATGGAAGAAGTTGGATCGAAAGGAAAAGAGCACAATATGATTGTGTGTCTCAGATTTAGTATTGTTGAATGTATTAGGGGAAGCTACGACAAAGACTTTTTGGGACAAGTTAGGGACTTTGTACCAATCTAAGTCTCTGGTGAATAAACTGTTCCTACGGAAAAAACTGTATAACCTGAGGATGAAAGATGGAGACTCGGTGACAGAGAATCCGAATGCATTTAATATTGTGGTAAGTCAGTTATTATCTGTTGATATTAAAATTTCAGATGAAGATAAGTGCATCAGTTTGTTGTATTTTTTACCAGATTCGTGGGATAGTTTGGTTATTGCAATAGGTAGCAATGCAATTGCCTTGCAGTTTGATGAAACAGTCTCATCCTTGCTAACGGAGGAGTTGAGATGGAAAAATATGGAGAGCCAGAATGGTGATGCCTTGTTTGTATGAGGACAGTCACAGAAAAGAAACAAAAATAAGTCATTGAGTGTCTAAATCTAGAGGGAGATCTAAATCTCCAGGAAAACCTATAAAGGTGGTGTGCTTGAAATGCGGAAAGGAAGGGCACTACAAAAGGGATTGTAAATCTAAAGCTCCTGAAAAGTAAAGGGATCTGATGATGCTCCTTCTACAGAGGCGATAGCCACCTCAGATGAAGGTGGGGATGTATACTTGGCTTCTTCAAGTACACATGTAGATCATGAGGCATGGTTGATTGACTCAGGTGCATCCTTTCACTTCACTCCCCATAGAGAGTTCTGTGAGTATGCGAAATATGATGGCGGTGATGTCTTCTTGGGGGATGATAGGAAGGCTAAAATCATTGGTTGCATAAAAGTAAAGTTGAAATTGCAAGGTGGAAGGGTTAGAAAACTTTCGGGTGTTCTGCATATTTTGCATTGACTAGAAAGCTGATTTATGTAAGTAAGATGGATGATGCAGGTGTAAAAATAGTGTTCGAGAAATATACCTGCAAGATGGTTTGGGGAGCACTAGTATTGATGTGGGGAGTTTGGATTGGAACTTTGTACAAGCTGCAAGGTAGCACTGTTGTTGATGGGTGAAACAATTCAGTGGTTCCTAAAAGTGTAGAAAATCTAGTGGTCTATGGAGAAAAGACCATGTTATGGCATCAAAGGCTTGGACATATTGGAGAGAAGGGCCTTTGAATACTTCATGGTAAAGGTATGGTAGAAGGTATGACTAACTCTCTAGATTTTGATTTTTGTGAAAATTATGTATATGAGAAGCAGAATTGGGTGAGTTTCCCCTCTAGTGGTAAGAGGGTGAAACAAATATTAGAGCTTGTGCACAGTGATGTGTTTGGACCTCTGAAGGTTCCATCACTGGGTAAGTCTGTGTACTATGTATCATTTATAGATGACTTCTCAAGGAATACATGGATATATTTCCTTAGGAAGAAATCTGTCATCTTTAACAGGTTCAAAGAATTTAAGGCTCTGGTGGAAAACAAGACAGAGAGGGAGATAAAGGTGCTGAGGATAGCTAACTGTTGAGATTGCAACAAGATGATGGAGCTTAGTGAAAAGATTCGCCTTCACTAAGTGGGCCCGCAGGCAAATTATGGCGCAAAGTCTATTTTTAGACTATGTCTATTTTTAGGCATATGGATCATGTCTATGAGTTGCAGGATGCTATTTATGGATGATTGGTCAAGTTGGAAAAATAGATGGACTTCTATTTTTAGACAACAGCAGTGACACTGTCAAGTCTAATTATAGAGAAGTCAAATATTATTAGCTTATAATAATATTTAGACTATAAACTTTATCTTATTCTCTTGGAGCACTTCAGTTTGAGCTACAGATGTGGAACATGCAGCTGTCAGAAGGAAATACATTTTATTTGTGGGTCAGTTGATTTGTTGCATGCATGACTTCAGTTAGAACTCAATCAGTTGAGTTTGGTGGAGTTGATTGTGGAGTTGATGGAGTTGTGTTCAGTTTGACTTGGTTAAACTAGTTGTAATTAGTCTAACTGCAAATAAACTAATGATGAGTTGTTAAACTAATTATTAACTCATAATGCAACTAAAGAATACATCAGTTAACTCAGTTGCATGTCAGTGCATGTTCAGTTTAGCAGGGAC
This sequence comes from Pinus taeda, assembly GCA_000404065.3. Lineage (NCBI taxonomy): Eukaryota > Viridiplantae > Streptophyta > Pinopsida > Pinales > Pinaceae > Pinus > Pinus taeda. The sequence goes on along the minus strand of APFE030436075.1, from coordinate 8,774 downwards.
AGGTTTTAGAGGATCAGATTGCTATCAGTTGTGACTATAGTTGTGCATGAGGATTTGCACAATCAATGAGATTGAGTTATGCCAATGAGAATTGGCCAATACCAAGTGATTATAGCCTATGCTCACGTGATTCCCAGTGTGAGTGATTATTTTGAGGTAAATACGAGTTTGGTTCAACCATTCTCATCCATTCTTGAGCAGGTATTGAGCAGTGGAAGCAGGCAAGCAATGGAATAGATTTGGAGATCAGATCTGAGTTGTATTGTGTGTAACAGTTGGAGATAGTGCTGGATACTTGTGAGAAGTATTGACTATTGTAATGTTACATGTTCTCAATCATTAATATACAGATAGTGTGGGGTTTTCAGCTGTAAGCTTTCCCCGGGTTACATACCGTGTTAATGTGTGCATGCTCTTGATGTTTTATTGTTATTGATGCTGCTATATTGATGATCAACGTAGAGGAGCTTATGTATTGTGTATGTATTCCGCAATAGTACATGATCAGGATAATCTCCATTGAATATGTGTTTATTATTCAAAATTCCTACACATTTATACGGGGACTTGGCTTCACCCGAAGCAAAGAAGATCACTATGTGTATTTTAAATTAATTGGTGTCTGTGTTATTTATCTGGTCTTGTATGTGGGTGATATGTTGCTGGTTGGAAATGACAAAGAAATTATCCAGAATTTGAAGACCCAATAGTCCTCCAAATTCAACATGAAAGATATTGCTGCTACAAACTATATTTTGGGCATGGAAATTAAACGAGATTGGGCAAAGAGAAAGCTATGGTTAAACTAGAGGAAGTATGTCGAGACAATACTGTAGAGGTTTAATATGTAGGATAGTAAACCGGTGAAGGTTCCTATTCCTGTAGGTGTAAAGTTATCAACTGAACAATGTCCTAAGACACAAGAAGAGGAAGAGGACATGAGAGTTTGTGAAGCAAATACTACTTGGGGAGTTTGACCAATACTTGCAGGAGATGAACTAGATGGAAATTATGAATACCAATTGGGAAATTGAGGGAAGGAATGACCAGTAGTAGCTCATGAAAAAACCCCATTGAGTGATTGATACCCAATGGGTACCAAAGGTCCACCATAAATGTAATATTTTTGAGGTCCAGTAAACATGGAAGTCGTACTTGATTTAGTAGGTCCACTTACGAGAGTGAATGAAGTTTGAATTTCCAATGTATAACTAGTGATGGTTGGATTTGATGTAAAAGATGGAGTGTGTAACAAGGGTACTCTTTTAGCTAGAGTAATCCAAGTAGGTGTTGGAGAGCTAAGGATATCTCGATACCGAGAGGTTTGATATAAAAAAGATGGAAGTTGAATAAGATGGGGTTTTGTAACTCTAATAATGGGAGGGTTAACATGATCAAGTTCTTAAGTAATCGCCTCTATACTCAATAGACTAGATGGAAGATTGTCTACTTCAAAACTTAAGGTCACTGTTTCTAGAGATGTAACAGGTAAAGGGTAGTTACTAAACCTAATGAATGAGAGTTATAAGTTAATGGAGTTATTGGGTCAATAATTTCTAGTTCTTCAGGTAAATATAATTGTGGTTCAAAAGTTTTAGGTTCAATTACTTCAGGTTGTAAAATCTTAGATTCGATTACTTCAAGTTCAGTATTTTCATTTGTTTCAATTTCTACGTATTCATTTTGTAATTTCTCAGATTCTGTAATCTCAGGTTCTGTAACAACATGTGAAGATGTTTCAGGTTATTTGATGTTCTAGGTTCTGTAGATTTAGAATTTTCTGGTTTTGTATTCTATAGTTTACAAGGTGTAAATTCAAGGGGTAAACCCTACATTCTATGATAACGTTGAGGTAAACGTGCCACAATGATTTTTAATTAAGAATTTTAACAATATTTAACAATTGAAATTCATAATTCACACCTAAGGTCTCACTAAAAATTAAAACAAACAAAATAACACACACTAAAAAATCTAAGGAGTCAAACCATGCAAACAACCATTTCACACGAAATCACTAGTTGGTGATGGAATCCAATGTTGCAAAGATCATTATGAAAAGTGGTTAGAGGTAGAGTAGGTGGAACTAGTCACATTGACAACTTGCTTAATGGTTGGGACTTGGTGAAAATAACTTCATATATAATAACATCTCGACTAAAGTACCCTCTAAGAAGGCCCAAGTTAGTATATCCAACATATGTTCCAAGCACAACAAGGGCTTCCCAACCCCATTGTCACCTTGGGTAAAATACCTAATATTATGGTCAGTAAGGTTACCACATACGACAACCTATGCTGGGGGGGAATCGTAGGTCAGATATATACATAAGGGTAGAGTAACAAAGCTCAATCCCCTTGAGATATCCCTCAAAATGAGGTAGTCATGTAGAGTGATTCCCAAGTGTCTTTCAAAATTGTTTGTAATGTGTGTATATCGCATTACTGTAACCAATGAAGCAATGTCAATTACTTCACTGGGTCTGATATGACCTTGTGCTTAACCACCGTGTAAGAGGAGATTCCCCGAGACAAATTGTAGAAAGTGGATCTTATTCCCTATGACAAGCTTCTATTCTTTGTTTGTAGCTTTGGGGTGTTAACTTTCACTCCTATTCCAAAGCCCTAAAACTAATCTAATGTAGGTGTGACTACGATAGAAAGATAACAAATTCTAATTGATTTTATTAGCATTGCTTTTAAGTCTATATTTACTCAACAGATTGATGGGCATGAAAGAGATGGTGCTACGACCTCACTCAAAATGAAATGCAATCGAATATGAGAATTTAATATTTCCAATTCAATGAACTTCTACCTAAAAAAATGAGAAATTTTGCATGCAATTCACTAAAATGAAAAACTCTATTTCCAACAACTTCTTTTATACTAAAAACAATTTAAAAAATGCTTCATTCAAAACACCATAAAACTCTTTTAAGATGCAAGAATATATATTGATTTTTATAGGCAGAATGAATCATACAAAAATGAAACCAATTCATTCTAACAAATAAATGTACTCGAGAAGAATTTCCTTTTTTGTGAAAAACATTATTTTATGTAAAGGAACACAAACTTTCTACTAAAATATAAGAACAGAACTTTGAAATATTCACTAAAATGAGTAAAGAAGGAAACAACATACTTGAATATTCAAAGCAACAAAACCATCATTCTTTCAAAAAGTCAATGAAACAAACAAATCAAAGTAATGCAAATTTTCCACAAAAGGCAAGTCAAACTAAACCAAAACAAAAAAATTGACCTATAAGAGACTGTCAATAAATCCAAAAACCAAACTATTCTTCAGACCCAAGATCAAATACAGAACAAATCATGAAAAAAATATTTTTCTAACACCGATGTAGGTAACCAACACACACAAGTGATAGTTGCAGCTGTTGATAGAAAAACTGCGATGGCATCGCACTATCTTCCACAGGAAGGTATAACGAGTGCAAAAATCCATGAAAAAATAATTTTCTTAGAAGATCTTACATACCTCGGTTTTCAGAATCAACAAGGGTTGACCAAAGACCCATAAAAAAGGTCTTTTTTTTTATTTTTTTTATTTTTTTTATTTTTTTTTAGAAAACAAGAGAATTGAAGGAACAAATCGTTCCCCTATGGAGTTTCCAAGTTGTTAGGCACACAAATATTATCTTCTTGATAGGACATATCTCCCTAGACTTGGGAACCAAGTCTAGAAACAAACATACAAACACATAAAAGTCTCTCTAGCTTCATCAATATTAAATCATAGATGCAACCAATGGAATGAATAATCCATACTATTTTTTATCAAAATGCTTGATGATGATCCTCACTATTGTTGGATGTAACTTTCAATCTTGTCTTCGATGCTCTGAATCAAGACCTACAAAGACACCAACAAACAGAGAATCAAATCACATGATATATAAATAATTTAATATAACCCATTAAAGTGATCAAGGAATCTTGTACCAAACATTAGAACATTTGGAAATGAATATGAGAAAGAAATACAATTTGTATTAAATTGAATAAAAGGAGAATTACAATCAAGCCTTGATGTTGGAAGCCTCATTTCAATGATCCTCAGTCCAAACCTTGTAATAAAAAAGTATCCATTATATAGTTGGACAACATGTAAGTATAGTACAAGAGTTAGTAATGGCAACCCATATCTCTTGAGTGAAATATACTTATAGGGAAAGAGTGGAAGTTGAGATCCATTAAGGAAGGTTCGAGATCCATAACGGAGGGAATGAGATCCATCATTGGAGCAATGAGATCCAATATAGGAGGAGCTCGAGCCCAATATCCACATCTTTGTAATAGATACCATTCTCAAGGCTTCTAGAATAGAAGTTTCTATACCAGTTTTTTTTACCCATGTGAGAGACCCTTTCACTTTCAATGAAGATCCGTTGCGATGATATCACTACTTGTTTATTATGAAACACATGACATTACATGTTATGATCTGAGCATCTACGATGATCTCTAAGTTTAGTGTTTTTGAGGTAAATACTCTAGGATTATTACACTTCACGGAGAGGTGTTTTTTCCATCTTTAATGGGGATTCATGACAATAGTTCATCAAATAACGAAAGATTGAGATTTGGAATTATTTACATGGATGTGACAAATTAATGTGTAATGGGCATAATACTTGAATTAAATAAAGCCTCAGAAAATCTTTGGCCACACTTCCCTTTGTAAATTGGTGTATCTACCCTTAAAAATTATCAACATGCTAAAAAATAACTCAAACCTTTATACGGGTTAAAACTTGACAACACTCCTGCCAAGCCCATGACCCATCCAAAGTGGATGAGAGATGAACATATCAAAATCTATGTTCATGAAGTTGATCGGTATGATAATATGTTTTTTGGAGCTTCTCCTTATGTATTTGTCTACTACAAAGCAAATAATTTGTCTGAATAGAACTATCAACATTTTATTGCTTTCAAAGACACTTAAAGGTCTACCTTATCGCATCATTTTCTCAAGTTACCTTAAGGTGATGGTTTCATAGAAAAATCTACCAGTTCTTCAATGCATGTTACTGCTTAAGCTACTACTCTAGTTCAAATTTCTTTTGCAAACTCTCAAGATCAAACCTCTTTAGTGAATCCATTGGCAAATGAAATTGATAGGGAATGGAAAGAATTTATGGATATTACTACAACACCAACGCAATTAGGAAAAGGAACAACAACACGTGAAGAAAACACTTCTGAAAATATTGCACATCAATCACTGACCATTTCTCCTTATTGTTCAAAATATTGTCTCGCACACTTAGGTGTCATTGCCAAAACACCTATCAACACTAAATTTGGTGAAGAAACAATTCCAATATCTCCAAACACTACATCAATTGAAAGTTGAGGATATTCCACCAATAGAATTATTTCATATCCCTCAACATAAACTTATTTTAAAGAAGAGCGGGAAAAAGAGAAAGGTTGCTGATACACAAGCCTCAATATGAAGCATTGGTTTACAATATTCCTCATTAAAAATGGTTTGGAAATATGAATTAGTAGATCCTCATGAGGAAATTGAGGAATTAATGCAGTATTCAAGAGCTTATGTTAATGCAAGTGTATATAAAGTGACCCAAGTTAAATAAATAATCAAGGGTAAGGAAGAAAAAATTCAACAATTGGAACTAGAGTCTTTACAGTTTCAAGCACAAATTACATTGGTTAGAGGTCAATATGAATCTAAAATAAAGAAAAGTATGTCAGGATAAATGAGTTACAATAGAAGATAGAGCAAGTAGAGGCAATTTCTTTAGACCTTTCCAAATTCAAGCATGAAGCTAATGAGTTAAACCTACAACTTCAACATCAAGAACAACTACTCTACAACAAGTAAAGTTTGGTAAAGGCTCAAAATAAGGTAGTTGATTTATTGGTTGATGAAGTTTTTGACATTGAAATCCAATATGATGATTCCAAGCATAATCGTAATGAACATTTGGAATGGCAAGAAGACCCTAAAATATTAAATCCTAACTTGCTATGGATTAATGAAATGCAATAGTCTATAACTCTCCACACATGGAAGGACAAGATACGTTTGGTTAAATATTGGTAAATGATGTTGAAGGGATTTCAAGTTTAGTTGTTCAATCGATCACCCAATCACTTAAGGATGCTAATTTGTTATCGAGTGATGGATATGATGTTTTCCAAAAAGCTAATATATTACAGCAAAATTGGTAGATTAGTAGGGAAAAATGCAATAAAAGGATCAAACAGATGTCAAAGGTAGATTTGAAATTGACCTAAGAGTTTTTAATTAAACCACATGGTTACTTACAAGTAACCAAGGTTGTTATGAAATAAGTAACTCAATTACTGCTACCTTTGCAAGAAAATGTCTTTAGTTGTCAAATGAACATCAAGCCTCATTCTTCTCCAGAGCTAGCATCGCTTCTAGAAGTTCATAAACAATGGAAAATTCCCATTAGTTCCACATCTAGATAAGTTCATCCAAATTTATTATTTTATTTCCAAATTGTAACCAATAGCTACTTTATTCTAGGTTGTTTCACTTTAGTTGAGAGAATAATAGAATGTTAATTATTCTCTCTATTTTTTGAAAAACTATTGAATGGCCTCTCGAGCTTAGGCTTAGGAGTTCCGAATTTTTGCAAGAATTGTTTTGTGACACTATTGTACTCTGTGTTTTATTTAATATAAGTTGAACCACTTGTTGATTTCAGATCTATGAGGAGAAAATAAAAATTAGTACTTCTATCAGTTGTCTTTTCTTTTGATTTATAATTGGAATATCATCTTATGCTTATTATTAGTTGATCAAAATATTATCACTTTTGATATATTGTTGTCTGATTGATTATAAGTATTAGACAAACGAGAATTATATGTGAATGATTTATAATATTAATTCAATTAACTATTTAGTTGAATTAATTTATCTTTCTGTTGCTTTAATCAATGAAATAGATTGAAGATCCATATTTTCAGTTATCAGGTACCTCTCTTTTTCACATATAAAGTATTAGCACTCGGGTTATTACATTATTATATGTCATAGTTTAGTTTATAATTTTATTTACCTTTTTTCTAATCAAAACATTTCCAATCCATTCCCACTCCTTTTCTATACCTTTCACCCTTTCTGATTCTCCATCCACTGGAGGAACCTCTTTACGGGTAACTAGACCCAATTTAAAACCAGTTAGAAACATCATTATAAACAAAAAATAGTCTAATTTGGGGCTCTGATTGGGTGGTCTCCTAAATGTTGATGATTATATCTTTTGCCACCATCATTTCTAGCGCTAGAAGGAATGCCATTAGACTTTTAATGGCAATATGATCTCATATAAAAGTTGCAAGCCATCCCAAGGGTTCTTATTTACCCTTGATCTCTCTTCAAACTTCTAGATCTCCTTCATGATCACCTACCCCATGATATAAAGTTTTTGAGCCTTCACACACACTTCCTATCATTGTATGAAGATCCTCCAGTGAGCCTCAATTTAATACATTGTTACCTCTAGATCCACCCGTTTCCCCTAAAATCCAAGCCATTATCCAAAATATTGAAGGATTATCCATGTTGAAAGAACAACCTAAAGTATATGAAGCCTCTGAGGGATGTGTTACCTCATCACTGAATTTTTCTTGCATTCTAACCAGAGTTCAAAGCGACATGCTATGAATTAAACCCTTTGAATTTTCTTTAGAAACTCATCATAGAAAGAAGCCTGTTACAGGTTCTGATTCATTGGCTAGTTGAAATATCTCTTTTGGTTCACCCCCACCTACACCTACCATAAATTCAATCACAACTTCCATCATATACTCTTCCTATTTCAACCTCATCTACACTTTCTTCTTTTGCTCAACTGATAGTCATCCCTATTATTACTAGTTCAATAGGTCCATCATCACCCACTACACCATAATCATCTGCTGCTACTTTTTTTGTTGCTGCAACTAGTACTGCTACTTCAGGTGTTTCATCTACCTCTACTAAAATGGCACACAGAACATGGGAGGTTTCAAGGGATCTTAATATCCAACCCCCATTACATAATATTCCTAAACACCCTGAAAGATGGTTACCAAAATTTAACCTTGATAATGGCTTGCCTATTGAAGAACATATTCAAAATGTTATGTTGGTAATTAATCTAAATGGTGTTTCTGAAGAGGACATTGTATGTATATTATTTTCTTGTACTTTTGAGGGTAAGGCTGCATCTTGGTACTTTTATTTGACTGTTAATTCCATTCCCGATTGGAATAATTTTGAAGAAATATTTCTTAGGAAATTTGGTGATGATAAGACTCCAGCCTCGTTAATAATTGAATTATCCAATATTAATATGGGCTTTTATGGGAGAGTCAAGGATTTTAGTTTTTGTTTTACTAAAACTTTGAATATGATACCAAGTACATCCAAACCAGGAGAAGATGTGCAGGTAGATTGGTATATTAGTGCCCTTCCATCTTCAACAATTATGTTTGTAAACAAAGTTAGAAAGTAAACCTTAGAAGATAATATGAAAGAAGCATTGAGCATGATAGAAAATGCTTACTCTATCTAAGAAAGGAGTTGTTGAGAAAATAAAATTTCCTATACTAAGAAAATCACTTTTAAAGAAGAGGAGAAGAATAAAAAGAAGAGAAATAAGGATGCATTTGATATTGAAGGATTACAAAAAGTCATCAAAACTTTGTAAAATGAAGTAGTAGACCTAAAGAAACAAGTTGCAAAATAATATCTTCCAGAA
>APFE030436042.1:204634-226823 GCA_000404065.3 Pinus taeda | reverse complement strand
TACCATCTCACAAAATTGATAACAAGATTGGTGTTGAAAGCGTGTGACAGCAAGAGGACAGGCCTACAGCTCAGCGAGTGAAGTAGGCTCCTCTCATATATGTTTACCACCCTTGTGAGGTCTCCTTGGTGCATGCACTTCTCTCGAAGAATCGCTGAGTGTCTCCTCACCTCAGTCATAGGAAGGATCAGAGTCCATGTTTGCCAATGTTTGAGTTTTCTTAGATGAGTATGAAGAGATTTATGGTGTTTTTAGGTTTGTTTTGTCAAGAATGAGAATGTATGACAGAATATGGAGGGAAAGTGTATGAGGGGTTTTGGGAATGTTGTTGACAGGATTTTGGAGAATAGAAGGGTTTAGGGAACAATATTTAGGCTTTGGGGTAGTAGTTAGGGTTTGGGATTTTTTAACTAGGGTTTGGGATAGTAGGAGAGATTTGGGATTAATAATTTGGGGGTTTAGGGAATGGGTTGATAGAAATGTAATGAAAGGGAGGGAATGAAAGAGTGAAGGAGTGAGAGATGGGTAGGAGTGAAATTGCCAACAAAACATACAATTTGCAAACCCTATGCAACTGTTTTTGACCAAAATTGCAAGGAGGTAGTGTTTCAATTTTTTCTCATTAAATCACCAAAAACATCAAGCTAAACTCATTCACTAATCATGGAGGAATGTTTGACATACTTGAACACTTGAGGATTGAGCAAATTTTGCAATTTGGGAGAGTTTGTGGGTGAAATTAGGCTTGAAGCCCTGTGCATCGCGCCACAAACCTAGAGCACCGGGCCACTCCAATGCGTCGTGCCTATGTAATTTTTACACTGAAGAGTGTGGCCCAATGCACCGCGCCGAATGGATGTGCTGCGCCCATGACCCAATGCGTCGCGCCCTTGAAACTTGCCAAAGTTGCTGCGATTTTGCTCTTTTTCTCCAAGATGACCTTTCGGTTGTTCCCTCTTTCTCCTTTAGGTGCAAATGAGCTCTTTAAACATGAGAAATAGTTTATATACATAGGATTTTAATTTTTCACTTATAAAAACCCACTTTGTAATGTTTGCTTTTGACTTGTTTTTTAAAACTCTATTTTTGGGTAGTTTGTTTTATTTGCCTTTGATGAACTGAATGCTTTGACTTTTTGTTTGCCTTGAAGGTGATGGAGTTGTTGAAGCTTGGCAAGATGACCAGGGTTTCCACTGAAGCTATTACATATGGAAAAACCGAAATTACGTCAAATTTACACATGAAAGCATAAAATACTCTGTTTTTCCTCAAAGCAGGGTTTTCATGTGTATAGGTAAATCGTAATTCAAAGTAGGTTTTTCATGTGAATAGGTAAATCGTAAGAAATCGATTGCAATTTGCAAATTGCAAATCTCTTCAGAGTAAATTTGAGTGGCGGATTGTAGCTGGATAATTAATCCATTAATGGTAAGTACTAGGTAGTAGGTAGTGGGATGATGAAGCATTTAAATGATTTTAAGTTTAAACTGTGTTGTGTACTACCATTGGTCCCAGACTCCTATGAAATAAGGTATTATAAATTTTTACGTTTCACTTGTTGAAATACACGCCATTTTGACAGGTTGCAAGGGTATATCACACGTCGGATTTGACGTGGAAATTTTCAGCTCCTGTCAAATATGTTCTTTAACCAAAGATACATTCGAAAATACGTCAAATTCCAGGCCTGGCCTTGATGGGCATCCTTCAGTCGATTGTAGATTCCTTGAATATTTGGGAATTCGATGGACATGGGGTGGTCAATTTTTTTACCATGCCCATGTCAGTCGAATTCCCAAATATTCCGAGAATCTACAATCGACTTAAGCTCACTGGGTCCTAACTATATGATATAATTTCTATTTAGTTTTCCTCAAGAGGTCTTGTAAAACCATATAAACAAAGAATCCATAGCCATCTTCTATTTCGTCGTTCAAATCCCTGAGACATATATTCATCGGCAATGGCGGATTAATGAAGTAATGTTTCAAAACTCTTCAACCTTTTATTTGGAATAAAGTTTACTTTAGAAACTGGGTACGAGTAGTTTGTTAGACATTGGGTAAGATTGGTTTGTTGAGTGAATTAGAGAATTGAGATATTTGAAAAATGGTTCATTATTTCTCGTTTTAAAAATAGTTCATTAATACAATAAATACATGATGTGATTGTGTGATCGAAAGCAATAAAAAAATCTATTTGTTTTGTGTCCTACGCACATCTCACTGTTCTTATTTTCCTTCTGCCCAAAGGAGCACAGGTAGCCACTTGCTGCATATCTCCAAAGCCAAACTTCTATATTGTTTCTGTGAATTATCTTATAATTAATCTCATCCTGAATGTTACGATGTAGAGCTGAAGAGAACAGCTTTTGCATATATCAATCGGGAATATCTTGAATTTGTTCTTTTATTTTTGAGATGGCAGTGAATCTGGTAATGGACAAGTTGTGGGCAAAACAAAGAATTAAACTCTGATACCATTTTCTGCGTGCAATGTCGTGACTGTTGACACATCTCCATGAGATGTTTGAGATATTGGAAGGAGAAGAAAGTCATATGCACGTTTGTTGTGAGTTAGCTTTCAAAATAAGAAACTGATGTGTATTCATCATAACTGTGACATGTGCTTTATTGTGAGTTAGCTTCCGAAATAAGTAACTGATATGTTCATCATAACTGTGACATGTGCTTTGAGGAGCTTTCTATGTTGTCATCACTTGTAGCCAAGGACACTTAGTTTTGACAAAAAAATGAAAACAGTGGGGTGTGGGATATAGGATTGTCTTTTTCAACATTACTAATTAGTTACATAAAAATATATTAGTGACTTTAGTAATAAATGACTGCAGTGAGACTGAACTAAATTAGACTAAGTGAAACTGAACTAGGACATTTGGATGAACAATTTCAACAACTAGCAAATGGTTCGAATTAGATTCTTCAACGTTCCCCATAATTACAACAACATAAAAATTTAATTAAGATCTTTACTGGTCTATGTCTTAGCGAGGCTTACAATTTAAAAAGTAACTTCAACTACATTTATTTTTCTTATTCTCTTCTTCCAAATCTTGTAGCCTTTAAATTGTTTCAGCATTTTCTTCTTGTTGTATCTTTCAAACATTTGTTTCTTCATTTGTTGCTGCAAGGCTTGTATTGTTTGAGTTTGTCTAAGTATGTCCTGCACTTCTTCAAAAAATGGTTTATATGTGGACTACTACCACATGTCATGTTTCGTTGTGTGATCTTTGTTAGACTCTGGAATTGTTATAATTAATGCACCTATTTTATTCATATGATGCCCTTATTTGACCAATATTTGAACTCTTTCTACATTCCTTTAATGCAATAGTGAAGATTTGCACTTGGCTTGTATTTTATATAGGAATACCTTCGTTATATGCATTTCTAGGATTAGTGCCCATTAAAATGTTGTTAATGTATATTTTTTGTTCCTACATCACATAGGGTTCGTGCACCAAGTATAAGTGGACCACTTCATCATTCAATCTTGCCACAAAGGAAAATGCTAGTTGGTGATACAAACACACATTTGGAATAATATTCGATCCTTTTTTACAGTCATAGGTGCACCTATGTTTTATTGACCTATTCCTGCACTAAAGAGCAGTGTTCATGCACTAGAGAGCAACCAATTTGGGACTTTCGTACATCGGCACATTTTCGAGAAAATATGGGAAATGTTTTGTTCAAAATGTTGTCTGGACACCTCCACATTAGTCAAAATGCACCGAGGTTATACAATTGGATTTTTATTAGATAATTAATGCTTCATCCACAAATTCACAGTAGTATTCAAATAAACAACTTCTCCTAGATTTTCATGCAGATGAAGTAGAATATGAAAATTTCGGAACATGGGCTTTTAACCCGGTATAGGAAATTGAGTAAAACATGTGCGATTTTCCAAAATTAATCATAGTTTGGGAGATCCAAAGAGGTCTTCAAGGCAGATTTGTGGAGATTAGGGAAAACTCACATTGGTAAAAGTAACTGAATAGTCATCTTCAATCATAATTTATGAGACAATGGAGGTGAATCAGGAAATTCCAAGTGAGGTTGTTATTAAAAACATAGCAATTGAGGTTGCCTTCAAACAAATTTCCTTGATTCACCTTGTTCTAAGAGTTACACAAGGTTCTTTGAGATAATTTTATAAAAAATACAGTTTATTTCATAATTACCAAATATGCCCAGATTTGCAAAATTCGTATCAGATTTGTGTTTCTTGAATTGGATCATGGCTAAACTAGATCTCCCATCCATGGAATATTGTTGGGATTCAATATGCATATTGTTTGCAAAGGATTGGCTTATCTAAAGCCACACTTGTAATATAAAAAGATTATAAAAACAGAGCTGGGGCTCCAAGCCTAGCTAGAAATCCATTCTTTATATTCTCATGTAGTTGAGCTGAATGCTGGGGTATATACCCCCTTCCTCTAATCAACTAGAGATGGGTACTGAAGCTTTTGATGTATTAAAGACTGGTTTTTCATTAATCAAGCATCAATGTTAGGTTCATGCATTCATTTTATATATTTTCAGTGATGATAATTTGTTCTCATAAACTAATCTCTGCCCTTAAAGAGGGAAACGAGTTGTTTGGCTAGAGCCCAACAAACCCAACTCGTTCTCCCTCTATCTATTACCTTGTGTGATAAGCAAATGATGTGATAAATATTTATGTGTGAAAGTTTTCTTGTAAGTGGTGTGCTCGATGAGATATGCTCTTGTGTGTTTTCTTTCAAAATAAGGGATAAAGGTTCAGATCTGGAATTTTATGTTTTTGTTTTTATGCTTGGGGTTTAGTTTTAACCAAAGATTTATTTGTTATTGAATCATTTCTTTTGTTTATTGTAAGCTGCAATAAGTGTTTGAATATGGAAATTCTCTTTTGTTTTCAAGTCATCTCTTCGGCTAAAAGTTTGGATCTACCATGTGGTGTACACAGTTTGTTTGAGTGAGTATTTGTAGGGGGATTATTTATTAGATCTTGCTTGGTGACTAATAAATTTATCATTTATATGAAACAAGCGGGTGAAAACCCCTTTTCTAGTGAATATAATTATTTGACAAAGTGACCATGCGAGTGAACTTGTTTTTACCTGAGAAATTCATGATTTAAGTATTACGTCATATTCTTGTGGTCCTGTTGAATTCATATTTTCATCTGGCTAATTAGATATTTTAGGTAAAGGAATAGAATATTATTTTCATTAACTAATATGAAGATGCTCTTTGTGAAGTCATATTTGTTACATTTTTAATAAATGCAGAAGTTTATCTTGAACACAAAATTAATCGAACCAAAACAAATTATGAACAAAAATATATTTGCGAGGTGATCTTTTTATTTGTGCGTAGGAGTTTAATATTTTCTTTGTTATTCAATAAATTCTTCATCTTATCTTGACATTTATGCAATGAGTAGTCAAAGAGAGTGTGATAAATTTTGTTGTTTTATCTTAACTCAAGTAAGGTTTCTTTCCACATTAATTGAGATTGGGCTTGTTGCACAATATTCTTTTTGGTACAAGAAAAAAGAGTTTTATTTTTTAGTACATGAATAAAGTGTTTTATTTTTCAGTACAGGAACAAAGTTGTTTTATTTTTCCAAGCACAAGAATAGAGTACATGAACTATTTTTGTCTTTCCTGGTACGAGAAGTCATTGCACGAATTGGAATAATTAGAGAATGAGAATTAAGATTGTGAAAGAATGTTTTGATGTCTTGTGTGACTCCTTTAAGCACTCTTATGGGATTGATTGGATTAAGACATGTGTTCTTATGGTTCTTTTCATTATTTATTTGGTTTGAAATCTTAGTTTTCTTGATATGTTAATGAGTGAAGTAGCTAGTGTCTAGATAGATCAAGTTATTTTTCTTTTAATGAAATTGTCAAATCTAGTGTAAGAATTGAAATTAGAATTTATGCATTGCCTTCTAGAACTTATAAGGTTTTTAATGGTTTTGCAATATTAGTGTTTATGGTTTCACTTTTAACGAATGCCTTTGACTGCACGATTAGAGTGGGTAATAATTTCTATTTGCACAACAAATTAGGGTTTTTCTTTCCAAGTTGTTGGAGTCATTCTTTGGAATTTCCAATGCTATGCCCCGAAGTTCAGGAACTCCCGGATTGAAAATTAAATGGTTGTCCATTAATATGCCTTATATTTCACCCAACATTTTGGTGCCCTTCCTAGGGAAGCACTTATGTGATTGACCTTGGTGACCTGTTGCATTTGGTTTTCCTTTCACCTAGTTTGTCTTGAAAGCTTTTGTTCTTTGAATTTATTTCTTCCCTGCATATCTTAGTTGTTTTAAGGTTTTTCATTTCCAATATGATAAAATAACTCCCTTATATATACTAATCCATGTGATGATAGAATATACGAGTTGACTTGTTAAGAACAAGAAAATGGTATTTTGAGGAATATTCCAATGAGGAGTTTTGATGTTGCTACAGAGATATACAAATCATCTAATGACGAACTCATAAGTGGAAAACTTAGTATTTTTCTTGAACACAAAGATAATATTATTAAATCCTTTATTTCGAAATTGGATGCTTTTCAAGAAGAACAAAACAAGGATGAAGAACAACTGTTGATCTTTTGCGCCAATTATAGAAAGAAACACTTCCTTGGAAAGTGTCCACTCAGTGGCTTGAAAGTTTGCATAATTTGTGAAGAGGCTTATGTAAGAGAAAATTGCCCATCATTGCCAAGATTACTAGATGTACTCGGGAAACCAAGGAATCGATCAACTTCCAGGTATAACTCAAAACCCATCACCATTTAAAACTTGGAATAATGTTTTTGATCCATATTTAAATAGGAACGCAACAAATTATAGAGATAACCATAAACACAGTGATGCAGCGGAAATAATACTTCATTTCATTAATGTAAAATACTGAAATATGCTTACAAATAGGAATGGAAATAAACTAGCTAGGGCAGTGGTAGCTTATCTCTGAGAAGAGATGTGGTAGCTACATGCCTCTAAACTATCTTACAATGAGGCTCAAGGGCCCTTTTATTATTGAACAATAAGAGAAAACCCTAAACAACCAAAACCCTAACCTAAGGAGATGTAGCACCAAGAGTGTGTGGGCCCCGTTGAGGTGAGTTGGACAACCAATTTCCCGGGGTCGTAAATTGGTCACATTATCTCCATTTCATGTGCATGATAGCCCGTTGGAAAGATCTCTCCGAGGACTGTGACGAAAAAGGCAATTTTGGGCAAAAAACTTGTTGATGGTAAATTTCCCAAAAAACATCGTTTAGGGCCTCAAAACGGATCCAGAAGTTTAGGACCTGAGAAACTACTAAAACTAATAAACTATGCTATAATTAAGGAAACTAAAAAACTTAAAGCAGCACTGGTGGGGTTCCAAGTGGAATTAGTGGGTGGCCACCAATATCCACCTGGATCATTCCTCCCCGCTTAGGAAGTAATGGTCCCCATTGCATTGAGTTCCTCCATGAGATGAGCGAACTTCTGCTGATCTTGGTCCCTAGTAAGCCACTTGCCCTGGTGAAGGAGATTGCTTACTTTGACAACTCGATACAGTTGGATATTCTGCTGGCGAGTGTGCTTGATTTGTGTGTCCATGATCCGATCAGTTGCAGCTTGTCCCATGCAATCTAGATTTAACTATGTGGGTGTGAGCTGTTCTGCAATGTCAGATGTGTCTAGTAATGGTGGAATGTATGGTCGAAGACGATTCACATTGAACACTGGGTGCAGGCCAAGAAATGGGGGAATGCTGAGCTCAAATGCATTATCTCCAATAGCCTTGGTAATGGTGTAAGGACCATATCGGAGTGGTCTGAGTTTCCGATAGGCTCCGGTAAGGCATTCCTTTTGCAAATGCAACTAGACTTTGTCACCCACATGAAACTTGTGAGGCACCCGATGTTGATCATGTCGCTGCTTGTACTTGGCATTTGATTTCTCTAGAATTTCATGGACCTGCTGGCGAATATGTTGGATGTGCTCAATGAATTTGTTTGCCTTATCTATTTTGGACTGGACATGAGCCGAATCTATGTGAGTAGCTGCAAATGGCATGGCCACATCGATGGGACATAGTGGTTGGAATCCCAAGCCCACCTGAAAAGGGCTATGGCTAGTCGAGCTGTGTAGAGCCCGCTTGTAGCTGTGTTCAACATAGGGGAGGCTCTTGTCCCCTGTGCATGGATGATTTAAGTTGTACATGCACAGAATGTGTATGATCATCCTGTTGATGACCTCTGTCTGACCATTAGTTTGAGGATGGAAGGCTGCGGACTTAGTGAGTTTGGTGTCCAACATCGACTAGAGACTGGACCAAAATGTACTGATGAACGTGCTGTCCCGATCTAAGATGATAGATTGTGGGACCCCAAAGTGTACCCACACTCGTTCACATAAGAGTCTAGTAGTGGCTTCTACTATGATATTCTTCTTGTAGGCCGCCATATGGCCATCTTCGAGAACCTTTCGACGATCACAAAAACAAAGTCATTTCCATGCTTAGTGGAAGGAAGGCCTGACATGTAATCCATGGAGATGGATTCCCAAGGTTAACTAGGGGAAGGAAACGGGGTATAGAGGCCTTGCTTCTTGATGGTCGGTTTTTCAATGGCATAAGCAGTGCATGATCTAATGTACTTCCCTACATCATGTTGAAGATTCGGCAAATAGAAATACTTCTGCAGTACTGCCACCATTTTTTGACCCCGAAATGCCCAACAACTTGTCTGTAGTGTGCTTCCCAAATCATCTTGGCACGCTCGCTTGAAGGAACACAAAGGTGACCCAGGTGGGATAACAGGTCATCCTCAAGGTGAAAATCTGGAACATGCTAACCCTCCAAGAGTGTCTGGTATGTGTGGCTGAATTCCGGGTCACTTTTGTAGAGCAGTGGCTAATCAGAAGTCTTGTGCCGACAAGAGTTGAGCACGGTGGTTAATGCCATGATCGGTGGTTGACTGAGCAAATCTACAACATTATTGGTGCTTCCCTTCTTATACTTCATATTGAAATGGAACTATTGTAGGTATGTGGACCACTTCTGATGGCGATCATTCTGAAATTTCCCTTGGGTCTGTATGAACTGCAAGGGTCAGTGGTCTGTGTGGATGACCGTTTCCTTCCCCAAAATGTAATGCTTCCATTGTTGGCAGGCCTGCACAATTGAATACATCTCTTTTTCATAAGTGGGATACTTCCGGACTGTGTCTAAAAGAATCTCATTGTGATATGCCACTGGATGCCCATGTTGAGTAAGGATTGCCCCAATAGCATAGTCAGAGGCATTTGTCTTGACCTCAAATGGTTGTTGCAAGTCTAGTAATGCAAGAAATGATGTTGATCAGAGGCGATCTTTTAACTCTGTGAATGCCTTCTATTGAGGTTTGGACCAAAAGAATTTTGCTTTCACTCCTCCCTTAGTGACTTGACAAGGGCCAAGTGGTATGAGAAAATCCCAACACGAACCTGTGGTAGAAATTGGCAAGGCCTAGAAAGATGTGAATCTCTATTAGAGTGGTTCGAGATGGCCAATCCCGAATGACTTGGATCTTGGCTGGATCCACATGCACCCACTGTTCATCAATAATGTATCCTAGATACTAAACCTAGGTCATGCCAAAAGTGCATTTCTCCAAATTGGCACATAACTTGTGTTGCCGCAGTGTTTGGAGAACCTGTCAGATTGGTGGAGTGCTTGCCATACTCTAGCTAAGGGAACAAGAGTCATCCAAGTATACTCTACAAATGAGTTTTGTAATGGCTACAAGATGTCATCCATTAGCCTCATGAAGGTTGCAGGAGCATTTGTCAATCCGAAAGTCATAACCAACCATTCGAAAAGGCCCTCCTTGGCTTTGAAGGCAGTCTTCCACACATCAGAGGGTTCGATTGGTACCTAATGATATCCTAACTTCAAATAGATCTTGCTAAAATATTTTTTCCCCTTTAGTTGGTCCAGGAGGTCATCAATCTGTGGGATTGGGTACCTATTACAGAGAGTGATCTTGTTCAGTGCCCGATAGTCAATATAGAGTCTCCAAGTCCTATCCTTCTTCTGTACTAGCAGGATAAGGCTCGCACAGGGTGATGAACTTAGATGGATGTGACCTTTTTGCAGTAGCTCCTGAATCTGTCTCTTGATTTCATCATTCTCTAGAATATAGCACCGATAGATTGGTCCATTGGCCAATAGTACACTTGGGGTCAGATCAATGGAGTGCTTGACTTGACAGTGTAGAGGAACCCCTGCGAGGGAGGTGAAGATGTCCTCTTACTCCTCCATGACCTTGTCCATCTGTAGTTGTCATGCGAAAGGGCCCTGTCTGGAGGTCGTGGCTGTCGTCTTCTTATTTTCCTGAGGGCGTATCATGAGGAAAACAAATTTCTTGGTTTTGGAAATGAGATTACGACATTGTTTTGCAGTAACCAAAGAGATGGTGGTAGGTGGTGCTACCTCTGGTACCCTGTACAACTTATTTCCCAAAGTAACAATAACACCACGGGGCCTTGATTCGTACACAGCATGTTGCTTCCACAAGTATGGTTGTCCTAATAACACATCACAAACTTCAAGGGGAGAAGTGTCACATAATGCATCATCCATGAAGGGCTTGATGTTGTATGGAAGGCGACACTGTTTGCTCATGCGAAGATCCCGTCATTGGTGTAGCCGCTCGATGGTGTATGGTTGTGGTCAGTAAGCCCAGCTGCTTCACGACCTCTGCCAAAAAGAGGTTCTTTTGGCTCCTGTTGTTGACAATGAACTGTAGCGGAGAACCCTTTACCCACATCTGGGAGTGGAGGAGATGCTCCTCCTCCTCCTCTAGATCTTCGGGTTCCTCCTTCTGGTTCTTCATGGTGGCAACGATGGCGTTGGGCTCCGCATCGATAATCTGCTTCCCTTTGTCATTCCCCTTATCAAGTTTTGACTCAGATTCAGAACATGGATCTAATTCTAAAACCTTTAGTTCGACCACCAGTGACTGCTTGGCCTGACACTCATTTTTGTTGTAAGTGGAGTTCTTATGGAACTCACACCACTTTCCTATGTCTTTTTTCAGCTTTGCGGCACTGTTCTTTGCTTGCAGCTTTGGCGGGTTGTCTTGGGCCACCCTGCCTTGGCTTTGTCCTTTGTTCTGCAGTTTTGGGGCACCTTTCCCTTGTTTTGGATTCGCAGACCCAAAGTCTCGCTTCTTCTGTCAAAATTTTGCTCGACCTTGACGGCATATCGGTACATTGTACCGAGCGAGGAGATGTAACACCAAGAGTTTTTGGACCCCGTTGGGGTGAGTTGGATAGCCAACTTCCTAGGGTTGCGAATTGGTCATATTATCTCCATTTGATGTGCATGATAGCTTGTTGGAAAGATCTTTCTAAGGAGTACGACAGAAAAGACGATTTTAGACAGAAAATCGCTGGTGGTAGATTTCCCAAAAAGCGTCATTTAAGGCCTAAAAATGGCGTAGATTTCCCAAAAAACGTCGTTTAGGGCCTCAAAATAGCTCTGGAAGTTTAGGACCCAAAAAACTGCTAAAAATAGTAAAGTGTGCTATAATTAAGGAAACTGAAAAACTGAAAGAAGCACTGGTGGAGATCGAAGTGGAATTAGTGGGTTGCCTCCAATATCCACCTGGATCAGTTTATTATCCTGAGAAGGTTTCTGAAGAGATTTATAAATTAGTAGTTGGATGGAAAAAATAATAGTCCTCCTCCAATTGAATACCCTACTTCATGGCCATAGTGGTCCTCTCCTTAGACCTCATCCTCGAACCAGATATTCCCATGGCCTCAAAATTAGCTTGGAGCCTTCTCTCTAGGGAAGCTTCCCATGCAAATTCAATTACATGAGCATCAAAGACAACCACAAGTTCTTCTCAATGCACTACCAAGTCATCTTCCTCCATGGTCCCAAGTACCTGTACAACCTTATCCTAATCCATATCCTAGGCCTTACAGTAATCCATATCCTAGCCTTTATCCTAATCCATACCCTAGCCCTCATCCAAACCCTAGTCCATATATTAATCCAAACCCAAGATCTAGCCCTAATCCATACCTTAAACCTAATTCAAACACTAGACCTAACCCTAGTCAAAAGCCTAACCAAAATTCTAATCTTAATCCAAATCCTAGTCTAAGCCTTAACCCAAACCCTAGCCTAAACAATATCCCAACCCTTAATCTAAACCAATAGGTTGCACAAAAATACTTGCTAAGGTTTTGTAAATGGGGTGGCAAGCTAAGTGGGCTTGATTATGGGGAAAAATCCACAGTTAAGCATGCTTGATCCAGACGCGATCTGGGATGGATGACCTCCCGGGAAGTCCTGGTTATTGGGTGCAAGCCTCGAAGATGATTGATGCTATGTGATTTATTTCACCAGTTTCAATCCCACTTCTTCACCCCTGTGAGCATCACCCGTTGCAATGAGTGCTAAGTGAACTATTCAAATCATGAGAAGTTAGTCACTTACGAATACCTCTCATGGAAATGGTCATACACGAATGACTTACTTAACGCAATTGAATCCCAAAACTGATATCTAAGATAAAACACCTATTCTTCTTGTTGATTCCCCTACTAAATGAAATGATATATCTTCGAGGTAAGGGGAAGGGGTGAGTTTGGAAATATCTTCTATAACTATAGAACATTCACCTTGGGAAGATATAATTCAAATACCATTAGAGGAGATATATTTGATCAAACCTATTCTAAAAATGTTGTTGAAGCTCAAAACCCTAGAATCTCCCTCAACCATTCTTATCAATCTAAAAACAAAATATTTGAGCCCGAATTTGAGGGATTTTTCTATTGTCTTCATCATATACTTCATGCCTCCAAGAGAGTTATCCTCAAGTTGTGGGATATTTGTAGGAATTGGAGAATTATAAATATGTGGATCTTATTGAAGCTTTGTTTCAAGAAGTCGTTAGCACATCTTAGTCCGTCATCATTGGGTAGCTCTTGGTACCATATCAATCAAAGCAACTAGTTTCTCATACTCTAGTATGTGTTGAAGTTTATCCTTTAAAACTGAGTGTAAGTATATTTAGCATTATGTTATGCACATGGCTACATTGGAAGTACTCCTACACTTGAAGGAGATATTCCCTTCTCTAAATTAGGGTAGGGTAGTATAAAAACTGAAATAAAATTTTACAACAACACTCTTCTTAAAATTACAATTCCTAAGGCACAACTATTGGAATTTCTGTCATAATGCACTCTTGTGGTAAGACTTGTTAGAAGAAATTCACTAGTAATGTATCATATTTTATAAATTGACTTTGATTATTGGCAAGGATTATTCATTGGGTCAGTTAGGGGGATTGTTATTGTTATATTTAATACTTTCATTCATAAGCTTAAAAACATACTTTTGACCTATTCATTATAACAAAATGTCATCCAAGAAACCTTTTCAAGTTTCTCTTCAAAGGTATTGATAAAATGCCTCCTATGGTGGAACACAACTATAAAACCCCAGTGAGCTCTCATGAGAACCCTAGCATGATCAACTTGAGGATAATTTCAGTCATTATCTAAAATGCTTTATTTAAAATGATTCTTTAAGGTAGAGTGACCAACCAATAAATTTTAGTAATTAAAAACTTTTCACGCCATCCTGTGCTCTTAAGGAACAAATTTGCCTCCCCACCTATTAAGTAACCTATTTAAGGTTAATTATAATCATTATTTATTTTTAAATGATTAATCAAGGGATGGGAGGTCTCACTATGATGTGACCTACCATGAGCATGGGTCTTAACGAGAATGACATTACCACTACTGGTCACAAAGTTAGGGCAATGGCTTTCAATTGAAAAGATGGAAGACAAGAGGTGTCATCACGAGCTGACTTATTCATTCTTGTTAGTTCTTGTGAATGGCACTATCATTAACTATTTACCAAGCCATGACAAATACCTTCAATTAATTTCAAAATAAATGTAAATTCTTTCAAATGACTATGAATTTATATCTAATAAGTGGGACATAGGAATTTCACGGGGTTAAAAGGCATCCCTGTTGAGGCTATAAACACCTGCTGGTAGTAGGAACATGCATGTGGTATTAAAGTTAATTTTACACTATGATTTACTTGGCTTCTTTTAACTTTCCCTAAATTCATAATCATATCTCTCTGAGAATGACTTTAAGATCCTTTTGGTAATGTGATTTGGAGTTCTATCTTCCAGAAGTATGAAGGTTTTCATACATGTAGGAACCTTCCTACAGGTGATTCACTTTTCTTGAACAGGAGGAGCTTCAAGTATACGCTTGGGTAATGGTAAGATGGTCATCCTTGGGAAGGTATCATTTTTCCATATTTCTTTCTCCCTATTCCCATCCATTTTAATACCTTGGATTCCAAATAATGTCACTTCTATAATTTATAATAATGAGGCTATTGAAAGTGAATACTTGTTGATTTGGACAATCTTGAGATGCTTTGTGGAAATTTTGATAGATGGCTATTTCATTATGGCACTATCCTTGCAGTTTATCATTTTTTTTACATAGAATCTTTGGTATCAAACTTTCTTTGGATCGATCTTAATGAATAAATAATCTAGTATAGAAATGAACCAAAATGCATTATCTTTTACAACAATCAAATCTAGGAGGGGAAATTTGTTTACACATGGTTGCAAGAACATTATGGTTCAATTTTTGTTTTTTGCACGGGAACATCAATATAACACTTGATGCATTTGCATGAGGACATAAAAGATGATTGGCATGGGGGAATGTTAGGTGCTAGAATTGTTATACTTAATGCACCTATTTTGTTCATGTGATGCCCTAGTTTTACCAATTTATGAACTCTTTCTACATTCTTTTGATGCAATAGTGAAGATCTGTGCTTGGGTTGTATTTTATATAAGAATACCTTTGTTATATGCATTTCTAGGATTTATGCTCATTAAAATGTTGTTAACGTAGTTGTCTTGTTCTTGCATCGCATATGGTTCTTGTACCAAGTATTTGTGGACTCCTTCATCATTCAAGCTTGTCATGAGGGAAAATGTTAGTTGGTGGTACAAACACGTGTTTAGAATGATCTTCAATCCTTTTTTATAGTGATAGGTGCACCTATATTTTATTGAGATGTTCCCACAGAGAAACATTCGTGCACTAGAGAGCAACCAATTTGGGGCTTTCATACATCGACACATTTTCGGGAAAATTCGGGAATTTTTTTTGTTAAAAATATTGTTTGGACACCTCCACATCAATGAAAATGCACCAAGGTCATACCAATGGATTTTTATGGAATAATTAATGCTTCAGCCCCAAATTCACAATAGTCCTCAAACATGCAACTTCCTCCTAGATTTTCATGCGGATGAAGTAGAATATGAAAATTTTAGAATATGGGCTTTTATACCAGTATAGGAAATTGACTAGCTTACGAGTGGTTCTATGAAATTCATCATGATTTGGGAGATCCAAAGAGGTATTTGAGGCGGATATGTAGAGAAATCAGGTAAATCACAGATTTGCAAAAGTAGCCAAACAATCAACTTCGTGCGTGATTTATGAGGAAATGGAGATGAATTATGAAGTTCGAAGAGTGGTTGTTGTTGAGAACATGACAAATTAGGTTTCCTCAAAACAGATTTCTCAGAATCACATTTGCATAAGAGTTACACGAGGTTTTCTAAGGCAGTTTTATAAGCAAGAGTGTTTTTTCTAGAATTCCATAATATACCCAGATTTGCGAAATTCGTATCAAATTTGTGTTTCTTTAACTGGATCATGGTTGTACTAGATCTCCCATCCATCGCATATTTTTGGCATTCAATCTCTATATTGTTTGCAAAGGATTTGCTTGTCTAAACCCAAACTTGTAATGTAAAATGATTATAAAAATAGAGTTATGGCTCCAAGCATAACTAGAAAACAATTATTTGTATTCTCATGCAGCTGAGATGAGTGTTGGGTGTTATACCCCCCTTCCTATGATCAACTGGAAATGGACTACTGAATCTTTTCATGTATTAAAGACTGAGGTTTCATTAATCAATAATCAATGTCAAGTTCATGCATTCATTTTATCTATTCTTTTGATGATAACTCTATTCTCATAGATTAATCTCTTTCCTTAAAAAAGGAAACAAGCTGGTTGGCTAGGGCTCAACCAACCTAGCATGTTTTCCCTCTATCTATTATATTATGTGATAATTAAATGATGTGATAAATATTTCTGTGTGAAAGTTTTCTTGTAAGTGGTGTGCTCGATCAGATAAGCTCTTGTGTGTTTTCTTTCAAAATGAGTGACAAAGGTTCAGATATGGAATTTTGTGCTCTTGTGTTTATACTTGGGCTTTACTTTTAAGCAAAGATTTCTTTTTTATTGAATCATTTACATCATTTATTGTAAGCAACAGTAAGGGTTTGAATATGTAAATTCTCTTTCATTCTCAAAGTCATCTCTTCAGCTAAAATTTTAGATCCACCCTCTCGTGTGCACCGTTCGTTTGAACATTTGCAGGGGGGTTATTTATTATATCATGCTTGGTGACTGATAAATTTATCTTTTATATTTTTTATATGCAACAAGAAGGGGAAAACCCATGTTCTGGTGAATATAATTATTTGACAGTGCAACTATGTGAGTGAACCTGTTTTCACCTAAGAACTTCATGATTTAAATATTACGTCATATTCTTGTGGTCTTGTTGAATTCAGATTTTCATCTGGCTACTTGGGTATTTTAGGTACAAGAACATAATATTGTTTTGATTAATTAATCTAAATATTCTCTTTGCGAAGTCATATTTGTTGGGTCTCTAATAAATTCAAAAGTTTATCTCGAACATAGTATTAATCAAACTAGAACAAGATATGAATAAAAATACATTTACAAGGTGATCTTTTTATTTGTGCACAAGAGTTTAATATTTTCTTTGTTATTTGATAAAGTCTTGATCTTATCTTGATATTTATGCATTGAGTAGTCAAACAGAGTGTGATCAGTTTTGGGGTTTTATCTTAACTCAAGCAAGGTTTCTTTCCACATTAGTTCAGTTTGAGCTTGTTGCACAATATTATTTTTGGTACAAGAACAAAGTGTTTTAATGTTTCAGTACAGGAACAAAGTTTTTTTATTTTTCGAAGTACAGGAATTGTTTTTGTCTTTCCTGGTATAGGAACTAAGTGCAAGAATTGTAATAATTAACGAATGAGAATTAAGATTGTGCAAGAATGTTTTGATGTCTTATGTGAGTCCTTTAATCACTCTTGCAGGATTGCTTGGATTGCGACATGTGTTCTTTTGGTGCTTTTGATTATTTATCTGGTTTGAAATCATAGTTTTCTTGATACATTAATGAGTGAAGTAGCTAGTGTCAAGATTAATCAAGTTCTTTTTATTTTAATCAAATTGTCAAATCTAGTGTAGGAATTGAATTGAGAATTTATGCATTGTCTTTTAGAACTTAGAAGGTTGTTAATGGTTTTGCAAGATTAGTGTTTATGGTTTCACTTTTAATGAATTCCTTTTACTGCAGGATTAGAGTGGGTAATAATTGTTGTTTGCAAGACGAATTAGGGTTTTGTTTTGGAGGTTGTTGGAGTCATTCTCAGACATTTCTAGTGTTGTGCCTCGAAGTTCTTGAACTCTCAAATTCATAATTAAATGTTGGTATGTTAATACTCCCTATATTGCACCCAACAATCTTCATCATCAATTTGCTACAACATAAGTTTATAATAATAATAAAAAATATTAGCAATCCAATACGTGGAAATTTCATTAATGTTTTCATCATCTAAGCTGTCTTGAACATCATTTATGTAGCTTCCATGTAGACTTTATCAAGGCATGGCGTGGCAAGTCATTCCTCAAGGAACTTTAACTCTTATTCATAATAGTTTTTTGTTCCTTCACGTTGTAAATCAATGGTAAGTGTAAAAACATCTACCTAAGCACATTGGTTTTGTTCCTTCTACTTTGTAATGAGAGATTTCTCATATTTCTCTTCCTTCTGTGCCTCTGCTTATATCTCTGTTTTCTATTCATGATATTTCTTCTTTGGATTTTATTTTATCTTGTTCTTTGTCTCATCTCTTCTACTTCATTACTAACCTGTGCTTTGACAGACAAGTTGTCTTCCACTTGGTTTTCAAATTCAAGTGGGCTTTTCTCATCGAATAAACTCATGTCGATGTTATGCTTTTGTTGCATCATCTGCAACCGTTGATCATGAGGTAACAAGTCTTCATCAAATAGAACATCAACCAATTGAATTGCTAGATTAACCATAATACTCATTTCTCCAATGGAAACTTCATTGTCATCAGCAAGATCTATCATTGGATTCACCAAATTGTCATCAAAAAGCTGTATTGTTGGAATCACCAAGTTGTCATAAAAAATAGTTGTAGCTGGAATCACCAAATTTTCATCCACTTGTAGTTGTGCATAGCGGGATTCATGAGCATCTATGTGCTCCTTCTCTGCTTCTTCTGCAAATTCTTCACTCATCATCCACTTGTGGCTGAGCACAATGAGATTCACCAAATTCTTCATCTTCAACTAGATTACTCCCTCTTACATGAAAACTCCTCTCAATGGTATCACAGGCCTCTTTGGCTATCTTTTATTCATTCATTCTAGCTGTTGTTTCTCATCATAAAAAAAATCTCAAACATATTTTGGTGTCGCTTTGACATTCTTAGCCTCTTGAATTTTCCTATTTATTGAGTTTTGGCTCACTCCGTCTCAAGAAGAGAAACAAATTGTACGGATCACAACTAACCGCAATAAAAAAATACCTTTGCGGTGAATTCTTTATTACTTGGACTCCAAAACAATAGGTCTACAAAAGACAGTGCTTCCACAAAAATCCTTCACAAATGTGTGGCTCAAGTTTTTTTTTAGATGAACCTTTTGATTTTTTTTTCAATAAAAAGAATAAAAGGTTTATTTTATATAAAAATGATCAAGCCATCATCACTTTTATTATGAAAAATTCCCTTTTATGTAAGTAACATAAATGATTTTAAAAATATGACTTTTGATACATGAAAACCACAAAGCCGTTAAAAAAAATAAATAAAAAATAAAAACATATGGGCCGTTTTAAAACAATATCGTCCCATTTCTTAAACATTTTCAAAAGTTTCACAAGCATGTGCAAATATTTTAGATTTCTTCTCAAGCTTCACAACGATTCGTGCTTGAATTTTCAAGAAATATTTTTTGACTCTACATGCTTGTTGATACTTGGAGGTTGAGAGTTTTTCCTTTATGACTTTTGGATGCCAATTAATGAATAATGATTGCTTGGTTGTAAACATAGGTAACCCGTAACCCACTATTGAGGCGAAATTTTCAAACGAACCTTGACTAAGCTCATATTTGATGTTGACCTTCAACTTGTCATTTTTGACCCTTACGCTAGCCTTTTGTACCTTTTTTATATTTACGTGGCCAACACATCTACCACTTCGGTTTCATAGCTTCTTAATATGACAAAAACGTTAGCACATTTTTCAATATAGATGGTATGCACTGAGTCACTTACTTTCACAGGTTTTGAAGTTTTCAGTGATCAATGGAGTTGACCAAAGAGATCAAGCGCATTGGTATTTTTTTTTAATTTCCATGCTTCTCCAGCTTCTCCACAATCTATATTTTGAGAATTCGCTTTCTCTCTGTTGCTTCTTTGCCTGAGGCTTCTTTAAACTTCTTCAAATTTTTCTACTCTCTCAAAGAGTCTTATGTAAACTCACCTCTTCTCTATCTTCCTATCACTTCGATGACATTGTTTCTCTCTCAAGGAGTCTTATGCAAACTAGCTCTAATACATGAGAAAGAATGAAAATGAAAAAGTGGATCAGATATCTCTCTGCATAGTATTCAAAATAGCTAAATAGATTACATGGAAAACACCAACAATAAATGAATGGAGTGAAAATCGAATAAATTGAAATAAAATGAGCTGTTTATGTCATCTAGCAAACAATATAATCAAATATGATGACACCTAGTAGACGATGAGATTAATATCTCAACATCCCCTCCTAATATCAACTGTTACAAGTAGAGCCACATACAATATCTAATTCCCTCTTTCAAAATCAAATACATTTTTTCCTAATGTCTTTGTAAAAATATCTGCAAGCTAGTCTTTGGAACCATAAAAAACAAATATTATGTCCCCATAATTGACAATCTCACAGATAAAATGAAAATGTGTGCCAATGTGCTTGCTCCTTTTATGGAAAACTTGATTTTTTGATAAAGAAATTGTTGAATTGTTGTCACAGTAAATAGGATTTGACTCCTTTTGAACATTTGATAGATATTTCAATAATCTTCTCAACCACAATGATAGACAAGCTTCTGAATTTGTTGCTACATATCTTACCTCTGCGACAGATATTGAAACAATTGATTGTTTCTTGGATGCCTATGAAATCAGATTGGTTCCAAGGTGAAAAGCATACCTTGAGGTGGTTTTGTGATCATTTAAACTTCTCGAATAATTATTATCTGTATAACTTGAAAGTAGGTAATATTCAGAATGAGTGTAGAAAAAACCATAGTCTAGGGTCCTTTCCGTATACCTTAAGTTCTTTTTTACAAACTTCCAATGAGAAATATTAGATGACTGCATAAACCTTGAGACAAAACTTACTGCAAACATGATATTAGGTCTAGTTGTAGTGAGATATCAGAAACTGCCAACTAGACTTTTATATAATGTGGGATGAACTGGTGGTGCTACATCATCTTTGCTTAGCTTGGTTCCTTGAGAAATTGGTGTATCAGTTGGTTTGAAATTTGTCATTCTGAACTTTTGGATGAGATCAGTAGTATATTTTTTTTAACCAACAAAAATGCCATTAATAGATTGTTGAATTTCAATGCCTAAGAAGTATTTCATAACACCTAGATCAATGATATCAAAATATGTTTGCATGTTGCTTTGAAGTATTCTAACATCATATTGTAGATATAAGGAAGATCATCCACGTAAAGACATACACTAAGAATTTTACCTTCATGATTTTTGTTATACAAAGGTCAGTGATGACTTCTTCTATAAAACCCACGTTTGTTGAGATGTTGTAGACAAAATGGTTTTAACACTTTCTAACCTTGCTACTCAAGCAAAGGATTCACCATAGCCAACATCAAAATGTTGTGAGAATCCTTTGGCAACCAACCTTGCCTTATGTTTCTCAATCTCTCATTTTTCATTCAGTTTGGTCTTATATACCAACTTTACACCAATTCTGGTTTTTATCTCTTGAGATATCAGTTGATTCCCAAGTATGGTTCTTCTCTATGCCAAACATTTATTGGTTCATTGCATCAACCCAATTATTTTATTTAACTTCTTCTTCAAAATGGTTTGGTTGAGATGAAATAAATGAAAACATATTATGTTGGTCAAACACATGCTCCTAGTCATATATTTTTTTGATGCTTCTTGTTTTCTGACTGTCTTTTGAAGATGTTGAATCACTAGCAGATTCATTGCTTGAAGATCTACCATTTTCAAAATGGTATGGATCTTCTTGAACATATAATCTTGGTGGTTGTTGTGGATAAAAACACTGACTGGAAGCTTCATCAACATGATCAAACAAATATTTCTTTTCAAAAAATTTAACATCTATTCTTAAAACAAACTTCTTGGTAACTGTATTGTAAAGTTTGTAGGCCTTTGACTGCTCACTATAGCCTACAAAAGTATATCTTTCACTCTTATTATCAGGCTTCTTTCTTAGCTGCTCACAAACATATGAAAATGTTGTTGATCCAAAAATAACAATGTAAACTTTGAAACAGGAACTATAAACTCAAAACAAGAACTTTAGCCAAAAAACAAAAAACATGAAAAACAACGCTAAAAACAAAAAGTGTTGGTGTTGGAATAACATTTTTTTTTCTATGGTAAATTTTCAACATGTTTTAAAAATGGCAGTGGGAACCATTTTTTTGAGAAAAATTATGCAAAAAACACACTAAAAACAAAAGTGTTAATGCTGAAATAACAATTTTTTTTTGATAAATTTTCAACATTTTGAAATAATGACGTAAAAGATTTTATTATGACTCCCAAAACATTAAAATATTAAAAGAATAATGAAAACATAAATTGAATAATAAAAA
>APFE030436042.1:132691-193548 GCA_000404065.3 Pinus taeda | reverse complement strand
TAATTAAGCAATATTCGAGTTTAAACATCCTGATTTCTAATACATCAAATTCCTTTGCAAACATGCATCTCAATCTCGTCAAGCTTGTTTGCCAAGATTATTTGCTAAAGGAACACCTTTGTCGAGAAGCTTCTCATACCTATCGAATGAAAGCACCTTAAAAAAGAGGCTTCACATACCTATTCCCTAACTGAGCACATTTGTGGTTAACCTTACAAAGAGGCTTCACATACCTATTCCATAACGGAGCACATTTGTGGTTAAGCTTTTCATATATATCTCTTATTAAGGACACCATTGTAAACATGTTTGACATATTTATCCCTTGAGAGAACATCTTTATTGGTAGGCTTCTCATGCTCGTTAGCGTTGAAGGGGGGTTTTCATAGATTGGTTCCTCACGTTCAGTTTTTCTTTTATAGGGGACACTTTTACATAGCAGCTTCTCAATGCATATTAATGTGGATTTAAGAATTATTGTCACAAATGTTTTCATTTTTTGTTCCAAAGAATAAAAAAGTGAAAATATTATTGTTTTACTTTACCTATCCTTAAAATTATTTCGAATTTTATAAATTCATTAAAGAATTTAACAATGAAGGATAAAAACATAAAATATAAATAACAAGTTAATTTGTGCATATTTTTTCCTGAGAAAATATAAAGATATTTTGTAAAGAATTTTATAATTGAGTAAACTTTTGATGAGATTATACTTGAAAATTGTAATTTTTATTTTTGTTGGTTGTGATTCATTTTATCTACATGAGGTTGTTCTATTCCTTAGGGTTGTTATACCTAGATGTTCCTAAATTGTTGTGTGGTTGAGATATTCTCTCAACCAAGTGATTGTGTGTCCAAGATAGTCTACCTTCCTTGAGACAACACTAAATGCATTTATATGTAATCTTATTTGATGTGAATAGAGAATATAGTGTGGATGCTGAAAATTTATGTTAGTATCAGAGCCCGTATGGGCGTGGACCTCAACTCCTCCTCCCTTAAGCGAAATAAGAGAGAGTATATTTGTATTGTTTTAGTTGTTGTTTTTCCATCAAATTATTGAAGTTCTTGTGAAGATGATTCGAGAGAAATCAAGTCGAGTAGGGTATGAGTGTGGCCCGACACCCTATTTGGTGTATGTTCAGGGATGTCTAAACGCTGATCCTAGGATCCATTTTTCAAATTGGTGAGGCCGAACTTTGCATAGGATCAGGGTTTGAGATTCATTTTTTTTCAAATCTGTGTGAGCTGTGTTTTTTTGGACTAGTAATAGCCCAAACAACTATCGTAGAATTTTCAACCACCGACAGGGCATTTGCGTGTAGAACTCCTTGCTCTAGTTGAGTAGAGGATTTAGGGTTCTACTTGGGGTTTTATATTACTTGTTTTGGTTAAATGGATCCTGCTTTCTTTCACTAGTTCAATACCATCAGTGGTTTTTCTGGCTTGAGAAGAAAACAAAAGCGTGAGATTTGGGGCCAACTTTGTTCAATCTTAGCACTATTTGTGTGGACAGTTCAGGATCGAGAGACATTTTTCTTTTGTTCAAAGCAGAAGTCGTTTGTTATTTTTTAATTTTCCCACTGAGCAACTTGATGCTTTTTCTGGCGGTATTTTATCTGTTGCTATTGTGGTTGCAACCAAGAATGTTGTACCTATTCCTCCTACTGAAATGGGGAATATTGCATCATATGCTAAGGAGAAAACGACTAAGACGAGGGACAATGGTGTGCTGAAATTGATGGTGTATCAGGTTCTGCTATATTGGCATCGAAGAAGCCTATGATCTGACTTCTTCTTGTTGAACAACGTTCTTGTTGATTTTCTAAAATTAAGACAATGCTTGTTGCACATATTGTGCTCTATTACTAGTTTGTAATTAAAGTTGTCATTTTCCTTCATTTTGTTCTGAGCCTATGGAGAGCTCATGGCTATTTATTTTGTGACCTCAGTTCTCGCAAAGAAGGGCTCGATTTCGTGACCATCATAAAATGGAAAGGTGTTATTGACAGAACCAGGTTAAGGCAGAGTTTAAATCAACTAAGTCAAGGCAGTGATTTCCAAGGAGAAAATTCTAGTCCCAAACTAATGAGGTGTGGTCCCAGTAAGAGCACGATACCTAGATGTTCCACATACCTGATTTATGTTACTATGTCAAACCAGTAAAGTTATTTTCTTATGTTTATTACCCATTGTTTCAAGACATAAAAATCACCATCAAAGGAAAGCATCAAAGAAAAGGTAATTTTCAAATCTTAGAGTTTATACAAGATACATATTGAGTTTGGTAAACTCAATATGAGTGTGATTTTGTTAGAATTGACCACTCTAACAATTATCTCATAAAGAGAAACTCGAAGATTGAATTAAGATGCCCATGGTGAATAATGAAGATAAAGATAGTTCATGAAAGCATTAGCATATATTTGCTCGAGTAATTGAGGTTAAGGAATGATGGACAACAAAGTCAAAGTTTGTGTGAATTAGTGTGATTATGTGGAACAGACTCATGGTGTATTAAGTGTCACATATATTTATTAGTAAGCAAGTTTAGGATGTTTTGTAGTGGTTTTTGTAAATCTATGTACCTGGTAACTCCAAAAGTTGGAGCGTGTAATGTAAACCTGATGAGGCATATGTACCCCCATAAAGTCCGTGGTAATCTTAAAACTACTTTCTATTTGTAGTGTTGGTTTGTAACCGCGCACGAGAATGAAGTGGACAAAGATTCATGTAGGCATGGTTTAGGGTCAGCCGAAAAAAACCTTGGCATGGTTGAGGGTGAGCCGAGAAAACCATGGCTTGGTTAAGTTGGGTCTGTGGTGAGTCTTGGTGGCTGAATTGAGTGCCTTAGTGGCAAAGTTGAGCTTCTGTGGCTGTGTTGAGCCTTTGTGGCTAAATTGAGTGCCTCGATGGTAGAGTTGAGCTTTCGTGGCTGTGTTGAGCCTTGGTGGCTAAGCTGAGCCTTGGTGGTTGTGTTGAGACTTGGTGGTTGAAAGCCCTTATTGGCATGGTTGAGGACTATCTATGAAGACTATCTATTTAATTTCAATTAGAATTGTAATTATGATATGAATATCCTCTATTCTATAAAAATAAATGGAATTAGAAATTGATGAAAATTCATTTTCTCAATATAGATTTAAGCATTATATAATTGTCATCAATTGTCATTATGATGGATGCTTCAATTGTTTTTACAAAGCATTAAAAGAAATATTGGAAATTAATATCCTTTGTTTTCCTTATCTCCAGCATGATTTAGAATATCTATAAATTCATTAAAACACTCATTCAGGAATGAGAAAGCATAAAATTATAAATTACAGATTAACTTATATATGTTTAGAATATCTCTAAATTCATTAAAACACTCATTCATGAATGAGAAAGTATAAAATTATAAATTCCAAATTAACTTATATACCTTTATTATTGACCAGATGTAAATATATTTTGCACGCTCATCTTATGATTGAGTAAGCTTTGGTGAGATCATATTGAGTTGGGACATATTCTCCTCATCTCCAATATCATTGGGGATATTTATAAATTCATTTAAACATTGAGTCATGAATGTTAAAGGCGTAAAATTACAAATAATGAGTTAATTTATATACATTTATTATTGACAGAATATAAATATATTTTGCAAGAGATTGAGTAAATTTTGATCCGATCATATATATATAGTGGTATATTCAAAGTACTTTATTTTTACAATTAAATAATCTTAAATTTGATTTCAATTACGATTTTAATTATTATATGAAAAACTTGTAAGAAGAGGTATGAATAGCCTTTACTGTAACAAAATAAATTGAATTAGACCTTGATGAAAATATACATTGTCAATGTGGATTTAAGTATTATATAATTATGATTGTGATGGATGTTTCCATATCTTTGTTACAAAGTATAAAAAAGAATATTGACAATTTGTTTTTACATTTAAATAACATTAAAATTGATTTTAATTATTATATAAAAACTTTAATAAGAGTATTAAATTTGATTTCATTATTATATAAAAACTTTTAAAAGAAGTACGAAAAGCCTTTATTGTATAGAAATTAAATGGAATCAGAAATGGATGAAAATGCACATTTTCATTGTGGATTAAGATTATATAATTTTTTCATTTTGGTTACGAAGTTATTATATTATATATAATGATTTATTTATATATAATATTTTGATAATTTTTTTTACACTAAATAATATTAAGTTTGATTTCCATTATTATAGGAAAAACTTGTAAGAAGAAGTATGAAGAGTCTTTATTGTATAGAAATAAATGGAATTAGAAATGGATGAAAATGCACATTTTC
This sequence comes from Pinus taeda, assembly GCA_000404065.3. Classification (NCBI taxonomy): domain Eukaryota; kingdom Viridiplantae; phylum Streptophyta; class Pinopsida; order Pinales; family Pinaceae; genus Pinus; species Pinus taeda. The sequence continues at coordinate 189,214 of APFE030436042.1, read as the reverse complement.
AATGTGGATTTAAGCATCATATAATTGTTATTGTGATGTTTCAATTTTTTTGCGATATATATAGAAAGAGTGTCAATTAATGATTTAGTTTCATAATTCTTAATGTTATTTGGCATATTTATGGATAGAACTTGGGTATAGGGGAATTAAATTCATTAGTTATGAATCAAGCTATCATTTTTAGTGTTAAATATTATTATTCACTATTAAAAAATAATAAAAAAATATATCAAAAAACTTTTAAAATAAGATTATATGTTTTTTAACTAAATTACAGGAAAAATTTAAAACAACATATCATTTGAGAATTTTAACTATGATCTCCACACCCACCTCACATATCTTCTTTTTTCTCTCCATATGTAATTTATTTATTAAATAAATAAATAAACAATTAAATAAACAATTAATTTTATTATATATTAATAATACATACATTATTCTCCATATAAATATTTAAATAACATATTATCATTTTTATAATATTTTAGAAAACATGTTAATATATCATTCCATATTCATATTCATATTAGTATTTAGTTGTTAATGTTTTGTTATAAATTAAAGATTGATTTTTATAATTTGAACCTCTAGATATATTTTGATACATTTAAGTAGATTGAATGCAATAAAAATAACTTTTAATTGGATCACTGTAAAAAGAATAAAAATAAAAAAACTTCTATATTGCATGAGTTTCTAAAATGAGAAACTTTAGGAAGGTATACATGATTGTTCAATACGGTTAGAAGTTTCACTCAAATTTTTAGGAAACAACAAATTGAGAATTATTATATATTATATACTAGTTTAACCATATCAAATAAATGGATAATTAATGTCAATATGTGTTAACCTATGACAAGCATCAAACACTTACCCATAATATATATCACATTATATGGATTTAAAAAATCATAAAATTGACTAAATTAATTTTAAATTATTATATATTGTTAAATTGTTATTGTTATTAATAAATTATTTTATTAATATATTTATATATATGACTTAAATAACATTCTTAATTATGGGAATTTATTTCACTTTACCATGGAAATTACTAACTTGTAAATAGTTTTTGTTTCAGTACCTTGTGTGACCACCATGGTTCATCAATACCACAAGCCAATATGACATTTGTTAATATGTCATTTTCTTTAATTAATTAACTTGAGATAAATTAAATAAAAGAGCATAGCTAACTTCAAGATAAATTCTAACCCTTGATTTCTAAATACCAAAATGAATATTGTGGAATTTATATATGGAGGTTAAACCTTTACCATCCACCTAATAATTATAGACAATTAAAGTAGCTCTGCTATTTAGAGGAGGTCAAGAGTTAGGATGTCACGAGTTGAATTCTCTTGACAATCTCGGTATAAGACTCCATTGTTGAGAGCGCAATAAGTGATCCTATTAGGTGTATTTTTTTTTAAATATTTTATGGTTAAACAATATGATAAATAGTTTATATTACAATATATCCACAAAAATGATACATTTTAAATGTTTTTTCAAGCAACTTAAAATAAAATATATTATTAACAATACAAGGAAACTTTAATTTCACTTTAATATTCACCAACATAGATAACGCGCAATCTTTTTTATGAGCCCGCAATATTTAAATGTTTTGTATTGTTATTTTGCCTTTTCTTTTAGTTTATTAAAATTTTTATATTAATCTACATGAGAAAAATTTCAACTTTGACAAGGAAACACATGTTACACATCATACTGGCTACACAATGAGCCTCTCAACGCAATAATCTCATTTTATAAGTTTTTTGACATATTTTTTATTACCTTTCTTTAGTAGTAAATAATAGTGTTTAATGTCAAAGGATGATAGTTTAATGAGTAACTAATAAATTTGGTTACCCTCCACAAGTTCTATCCATAATATGCCAAATTAATTGTTACTCTTTTTTATAATATATTATATTAATATATTATTAATATTATATATATATATATATATATAATATAGATTATATATACGCTTACTTACTTACTTTCTAACCAAAAAAGATTGAAACATCACAACAACAATTATATAATGCTTAAATCCATATTGGAAATGTGCATTTTCATCAATTTCTAAATCCATTTATTTCCATATAATAAGGGCTCTTAATACCTCTTATCACAAGTTTTTCTCGAATTTAATATTATTTAATAGTATAAACAAATGTTCAATATTTTTTATATGATGATGATGATGATGATGATGGTTAGCATCCACTGAGACCAAACATTGGTCTATCGGACCTAAAGAAGAAAATTATTTATTTTGATTTAGGATTTTATTCCTATGCTCAAAAAGCTTGGAGAGAAGCCTCCCGAGCTCACTATAATTTTGTCATTGTAAAAGGCTAAGAAGCTCAGTATTGCATTCAAAGATTGTGAAACTGAGATCTAATGTGGTTGTACGCGGGGCACTCTAAGAGGAAGTAGTTTTCATCCTCGATGTCCCTATTCTCACATATATGGTAGATCCTTTCCATCCAAGGCGTTTTAGGAACTTCCCAACGACCTGTTTCACTATGGAGCTCATGAGAATTCGTTCTAATATTTTCTATGTTAATTTTCTTCTTTGAGCTAGTTAAAATAGAGAGATATTTTTGATCTTCTAGGGTGGGGTTGATGACCTTCTTATAATAACCTAATTTTATTTTAGTCACTAAATTTTTCTCACACCACATTTTTTCTTTGAACTTAGAAGTAACAATATCTTTAATGTTATTTATGTTTTGCAATCATCATTTCTCGTTGATCTCCAATAGTTTACCAGGCCCTTATGTCTTTATGCCACCCCTGTTGCCTTTAGGGGTTTTGGCTAGAATTTAAAGGCTAGCTTTAGGAAGTCTATGATCGTCTATGTTATTGAGTTTGTGCTTGTCAGTAGAAACTTAATTAATGATATATAAATAATTATTAATGGATACACTCTATATATATATATATATAGATAACACTTTGTAACAAAAAAATTGAAACATCACAATGACAATTATATAATTCTTAAATCTTAATCCTTGATCTCTGAACACCAAAATGAACATTATGACATTCGTATATGGAAGTTAAACCTTTTCCATCCACCTAATAGTTATAGAAAATCAAGGCAGCTTTGGCTATGTAGGGAGATCAAGAGTTAGTCTCTCATGAGTGGGTATTCCATTGGTGGGCAAGAAGGATCTTTATTGGATGTATTTTTATTTAAAAATATTTTTTTTTTGAAAATATGAACAATTAGTTTATATTACAATATATTCCACCACAAATGATACATTTTAAATGTTTTTTCAAACAACTTAAAGAAATTGATTTAAATATTTTAGTATTACAGTTTAACTTTAAATTCATAACATTATATATATATGTATATATATATATATTATATATATATATATTATAATATATATATATATATAAAATGAGAATGTAAATGTAATGGAAGGTAATATATATTTTTATTTATATAATATATCCATCTTAGTATGGACCGAGGACACCACATGAACTGAGCAAAATAATGCTTTATTTTTCCAATAAAATTTAAATAGAGAGTATCTATACGACCAGATAGATGTTTTAACCATAAAAACTTAATTTTTTCATGATATAGACATAATTTTTAAAAAATGATATATACTACAAATTGCACCACATGTTGAAAAGGAAATGCCATAAGGATATAACATATGGAATAATAACATAGAGGGAAAAGGTGTGATATGTTATGTGATCTTTCCTTTGCAAGATAAATTACTTGCTAAGAATAGGTAATAAATAAAACCTATACAAATATGAAATTTACAACAAATATCTTATTTGACATTGTAATTGTTCTTCAACTATTATGTCATAGCCACCTAATCTAACAACTCTCTTATACATCTTCAAAATTTGTATGGAGACATGTACCCTTGGATCTGGCATGATCCTTCGTACACAAGTAAAGAATCTAGTCATAGTCTCACTATAGTAGTCAAAGTTACCAAAGTAAAACAATGCATGGCTAGGAATAACCCCACTTCTATGAAGTTTGTGATGGAGCATATTTTTCCATATATCATAGAGAAAATCCCATTATCTACATGATATTGGCCTCCTTACCGATTCTTTGAAAAAATGCTAGGTTATATTCATTGTGACTCTATGTATGGCATCATACAAGTAGTAGGCTATCATGGGCTTGTCTCTATTAATGAGGAAATCTTTATTAAAGATACACTAAGAGAAAAAAGCTCCCTTCCTAAAAACCATAAGGATTCTCTGGAAACAAGTGAAGGTACAACTTGTCCCCAAAGTTTTTTTGTCACTTGACCTCATACACTTACTTATATCGTGGTGATTAACCAACCTTTCGATATGGGAGCTTTCTCGACTGTCATAGGGAGAGGGGATGATAAATTATTATATAATATGTGATTAGATTGGGGACTGTTTATTTACGTTAATAGCCATGTACATAAGGATGAGAGGGAGGGTCTGGTGAGTTGTCCCACTTTGTCCAAAGTATTAATCCATTCTGCCTCCTAAGCTTAAGTTTCATTAGAGTGGTGGGAAAGACTTAATAATGCAAGATTAATATAATGCACTTAGGCAAGCATAGCTTGTGCTCTCAATTATGCTACTCAATCGTGTGGCTATGCTTATTTGATGTTTTGGGAGTGATAGAGAAATTGTTCTTTATTTTTAGGAGAGATACCCTTGAATATTTACTTTCTAAAGCCCATCTTTCTTTTGCACCTATTTCAGACATAGGTTTAGGATTTGAGAAAAAAAACAAAACCCCAAAAAGGAAATTTCATGGCTTTAGAGGTCTAATTTGCCCAACAATTTTCAGTTGCATTGAATTCATACACAGAGTTTTGCACCTATATTGTTGGACTAGGGTTTCTTATCTTTTAACATTATCCTGGAAGACATGTTAGGTTAGTGTACTGTGTTTCACTCCCCTTAGCTATTGAGCTATTTTTTTCGTTATCCATGTTTCTTGTGATAAATGGCACTGACTTGTTTGAGAACAACATACAACCCCTAGGGACATCCCACTGAGACTACAAAGCCACTCTTCCATCTTAGGAAATTCAATTGGCCTATAAAAATATCGCAGAAAAAATAAAGGCTAGGCCACATCATTTTTCATTGGACTTATATAATCTAACACTTAGTAGTCATGTATGAGCCTAGCATTTTAAATTTGAGTAATATAGTTTCAATTATATTCAATAATTTTATATGTAATTACAATTATTATTAGATTATGATTTTAGAATAATATTGAAAAATATTCTTCATGATTATAATTATTATAGACAAATATTCGATGATATTATGCATAATTATAAGTATTTTAATTTTTATAAATCTAAAATGACAAACTTTGGAATGAAATTAGAATTTGTATATAAAATTGTTTAATTTGAGTTATATAAGGTATTATGGATTCTTTGGCTTAAATTTCAGGTATGTTTTATTAGCCAGCCTAGATCCATTTAACTCTAGATCTATCATGCCCAAAGAGGGATCAAATCCTTCGAGGTGAAAGCCTTCTTTCTAGAGTGTAGAATTTGAGGAAAGGTTTCCACCTCAAGGGATTTGATCCCTCTTAGTGCATGATAGATCCGAAGTTAGATGGATCTATGCTACTTTGAACTAAGGGCAACAATGTCATATTTTTAGATTATCATCATTATGTACATGTTTGAGATAAACTTCATACTTTGAAATTTACATTATGTTTTCTTTGTATAACATGACCATATAATTTTGTTCTTTGATTTAGTCTATGTCGCTTGCCTTGAATTGTTTGTCTGTCTATGTTTGGATTTTTGAGTGTTTGTGTGTGTCTATGTTTCGATGCTTTGAGTGTAGTGCGTGTTTATGTGTTTAGATTTAGATGGTAATGTTTATGAATGTTACAATTTTTGTGTTATATTTCTTTATTTGTATGAAATTTTCTATTTGTAATTAGTTGGTGATGAACAAGGAAGACAATGTTGTCAATAGCTTGTAGGAGGATTGATACTACACAACTATTTCATTTAATTTTAGGTATCATAGTTTTTGACAATTAATTAATTCTTAATAGTGTCCCTCCAGGTATTACTAAATATATCTTGAAGAGTTGTTTTAATTTTAAATTTGGTTAGTTACCTCAATCTGTTGAGATGATAGATAATGTTAATAACTTTAATTATGAAAGATGTTGAAATAACATTTTTGAATGCAAATTAAAAGTTTAATAGTGTTGAATGTAAAACAAATGTGAATAATAGGAATGTAGTGAATTAAAAATAGTCTTCATTGTGATCAATCTCAAACTATTTTTTTTTACTATTTTTATTGTCACCCCTGTTAGTTTTTCTAAATTTCATATCGATTATATGAAAACTAAAGTTTAAATCGTAAGCCTTTCAAATATTTAACTTGAGCCATTATAGTAAACATCTTACCTTTTCTCTCTTTCTCTCCAATATTAATAGTTTGAATTACTATAACAAAAAAATCAATGCACATTCTCAATAATTTTTTTGTGCTTAAACTAAAATCAATCACACTGTTAACCCAATCAATTTAAAATTAATGTACCATCATAGATCTTGTTACATCAAATCAGAAATAAACATCTACATTGAAATCAATGTTTCTAATGCATGAAATCAAATATGATTAGAGAAAACATCTACACTGAAATAAATGCATCTAATCCAAGCAATGAAATAGGATTAGAAATGAACATCTACACCAAAATTAGTGCATCTAATGCAAAAAATCAATTATAATAAAAAATAAACACCTACAAATTTGAAATCAATGCATCTAGTGTAAGGAATAAAAAAGAATTAGAAAAAATCTTCAATAAAGTTAATGAATCTAATCCAAGCAATCAAATACGATTAGAAATCAACATTTACACTAAAATCAATGCATCTAGTGCAAGCAATAAAATATGATTATAAATCAACATATACATTCAAATCAGTGCAACTAGTGCAAGCAATAAAATAGGATTAAAATCACCATCTACAATAAAATCAATGCATCTAGTGCAAGAATCCAAATAGGATTATAAATAAGCATCTACAATGAAATGAATGCATCTAGTGCAGCCAATGAAATAGAATTAGAAAACATCTACGCCGAAATCAATGCATCTAGTGCAAGCAATCAAATAGGATTAGAAATCACCATGTATGCTAAAACCAATGCATCTAGTGAAAGGCATCTTGTTCCCTCTTTACCCCCTCCATCTATATCTATATCTTCCTCCATCTCTCCTTCTTTGTCTCTCTATCTCAACCCAAAACATACACACTCCCTCTCCATCTCTCCCTTGTCACTCCCTCTCTCTCTCTATGTCATTATTATTCCCTGCTTCTCTCCTTTCCAATTCCATATCTTTGTCTTCTTCCTCTTTCTCTCTCTATTTCTCTCTCTCTTTTCCTTCCAACCCTGTCACCTTCTCGCTCCCTCTCTCCTTATATCTCTCCTCCTCTCTCCTCCTCCATATTCGTGTCCCCCTCTCTCGCTATTAGCCTTCTCTCCCTCCCTCATTCCTCTCCTCTCTCTCTTCATTCCTCCTCCCCCCTCTAATTTATTTTATCTCCTTAAATACAAACAATCAAATAGGATTAGGAAACACCATATACACTAAAATCAATGAATATAGTGAAAGAAATATTCTTCCATCTCTCCCCTCTCCATATATATCAATATCTCCCTCCATCTCTCCCTTTTTCTCTCTCAATCTCACCCCCCCAACACACATGCTCTCTCTCTCCATATTTATCTATCTATCCCTCTCTCTATCTCTCTCTTCTTTGCTCTCTTCACCTTCCATCTATATATCTACCTTCATATCTCTCTTTTGTCTTTCTATATCACCCCCAAAACACACACACACTTTCTCCATATCTATCTATATCTACCTACCTCTTCCTCTCCCTCACTGTCTCTCTTCCCCTTCTCTCCCTCCCCTACCTTCTATCTCCCTTCCCTCTTATTATCCTCTCTCCCTCTCTCTCCCTCTCCCTTATCAATCCCTCTCACTCTCTCAAGCTTTATATCTATGTTTCTTTCTTCTTACCTTCCTCTCTCTCCCTCTCTCTCTCTCCCCCTTCCTTTCTCCTTCTCCCTCTCACTCAATCTCTCTCTCTCTCTCTCCAACTTTGTCACTATCTCCCTCCCTCTCTCCCCCCACCTTCTCTCCATATCACCTTTGTATCTCTATCTCACCCCAAGCATAAGCACTCTCTCTCCATCTCTTCCTTCTCACTCACTCCCTCTCTCCACTTTACTCTCTCCATGTATTTCTTCTTCCCTCGGTTTCTCTCCTTCCAAATCCATCTCTCTATCCATACCTCTCTCCTGCTTTCTCTCACTCCCTCTATATCTCGACCTCTATCACTCTACATCTTTGTTATTCCCTCCCATATATATCTAGAGTTAATATATATCATGGTATATTAATATATATTATAATATAAAAAATACTATATTATTAAAAGTTATTAGTTTGAATAATATTTAATTAGATTTGTTGATGTTTTTATCAATGATAACAAAATTTTTAATAAACTACACTGAATGAATTTTCTATTATACAACTCTGAGGTTAAAAATATTTTTTGCACAGATTTTAATATATCATAGGATATGGTCCTTTAAAATTAATTTACAAAATAATTAATTAAACGAAATATCAAAAGATTTTGGATTATTTTGTGTTGAATTAACCTTTTTACTTGATTTAAGAAATGGTAGTGTATTTAGCAAAGTGTAAAGATGTCTAAAATTTTACCTAATTTAGAATTTTAATGTGGTAAATTTTTTTGTTGAAGGTAAATTTATGATCCACTCAAATTCAACGTATATAATAAAAGAACTATTGAATGCATGAGACAATTATATTGTAATTTTGTTTATCTAAACCCATGTGGTAATTGTATTGTAGTTTTTTATCTATATGATTTTCATTTTTTTCGTGGCCAACATTAATTTTTTCTATTTTCATTATTATTATTTATTGTAGAGACAAACGTAAAAATTATTTAGATTTCTAATTTTTTATTTTTATGTTCACGGACATTAGCTAAAATTTAACTTTGAGCACACACATTCTTACACATCCGCATCATAGTGGGATGCAATAATGTAATTAAGTTATGTTTGATAATGTTTTTATTCGTTTATTTCAAAAAATTAAATGCCTTCATTTAAAGTTGAAATATATTTGGTTAACAATGTTACAAAGTTGTGTTGGGTAATGATTCAATTGGATCCTATTTATTATGGTGGTATATTCTTTCAAAAGTTTTATGAAATTTATAGGTTTTCAAACAAGTTAGAATGATGATATAGCATAGTATAAGATGAAGAAGAAGAGAAAAAGAATATAAGTGATATATTAAAATAATTATAAATAAAGTATTAGAGTTTCTTTTATGGCTTATAAAATATTCATAGATGATAATTAATGAATTTAAAAGTTGCATTTATATTTTTTATCATTAAATATATAATAGTTTAATTAATAGATTTATATTTGTTTTGTATTTTTGTGATAATTTTTCTCATATTTGGAAAAAGTTTGTTTAAATTTAAATTTAAATTTTTAATTGTAATTGGAAAGATTTGGTGTTCTATTTTGGTTTTCACAGTGTCGAATATATTTATTCATTCAAAAGTTCATTTTAAATAAGGCAAAATAACAATTTTGCTAAAAAAAATTCATTTCATGCATTAGTTAGACGTGTCCTTTAAAGACATATATATACATTTTTAATTTTGTAAAAATTATATCATTTTAATTTTTAATAAATATTTAACAATATTATAAACAATAATTCCTTGCTTTTTTTCTCATGTTCATTTCTTTAGACATATCATGCTTAGGGTGGTATAACCTTAAATTTGTTGAAGTTTAGATTACCCTATCATTAATTGTGAATACTTTAGATGTTAGAACTCTTCCTCCCTTCCATGTATTTCGAAATCCTCAAAGTAACACATCCGAGTCCACTTTACCCAAAAATCGAAGTTTATATAAAACATATCTTAGGGATGGTAAAAATTCAATAATAAAATCATTTTCAGGCATCTTTGTGTAACTGTAGGATAATTAAGAAAAAAATTATGTTTAATATTTTATTCAAATTAGCTTAAGAATGAATATGTATTTGTATTATGTCTCAAAAAGTGGTTTCAAACCAGTAGATTTTACATAAATCATACAATTGATTGAATGTTTTTTTCTTTTCTATAATTTTTCTTTGTAGGATTATAAAAACAAAGTAGATGAATTTTTCTTTTCAGGAAATGTCAATGCATCATGCATTGTGGTAGGGTAGAGAGAAAAGGGATTCATTGACATAAGAGGGAGTATAAACATTCGAATATCGATGTTGTTGAAGGAATGGCAAAAATTTTTCGTAGATTCACGGGGATTGCGCCTATCATTATAAGATACTTTTGATTTGTATAAATTTTGACTAGAATGTTAATTATATTTTACAGCCTATGGAAACATCTATGAAGAATATTGTCAATGAAATAAAAAATAAGGGTTCTTCATTGAGTAAGAGAATCTCATCACTTTTTAGTAAATTGAAGTTTACTGACACAAAGAAAATGAATAACCATTATTAAATGTCGAATGCAATTGCTAGAAAATGTAGTTCCCAATTGAAATATTTAGCAAGCCAAAGGAAACATAACCATTAATCTACTTCAAAATGCTTCTTAAAATGCAGCAATTGGTATAGCTCTAAGCATTAGTGATTTTGATGATTACAAGAATTGTTTTACACAAAATAGAGCAAGAAAGGTTGGTCCCAATTCTTGAGGAGCCCTACATGAAGGATAAAATTATATATATTTAGGATGAATTTCTTATGATTGTGTTTGATAGTTCAACTTGCATGGTGTTTGGAAATCAAATTAGGGCTCCTACAGCTTCCTTTGTCAAAGAATTGATGAAGCCACTAAAGCATGGGCTCATAATATAATCAACCCTCCTATAAGTAACCCATGAATTTTCTGAACATGGAAAACTCTACAGAGAAAATAACTCATCAATATAATCCATGAATTAGTATTCTAGATGGTGGTGTCTAGAAAGAGTAAGCTTGCTAAGGGTACTGCAAAGAACCAAGTGGGTATTAATATTCTCTACAAAAAATTTTCAAGCTCTAGGAAGAGAAAGGGCGCTCTTTTGACAACCTATAAAAATAAATAAAAAATTCTTGATATATAGAATTATGAATGTGATAAAACTTCAGTGATTATGATAAGGAATTCTAATCATGCACCACCTGGTTAATCTATAATAGATGAGTTTTGCATTATCCCTGAAGTAGAGTTAATTTGTTGTGGATGCATTTTGCATTATGCCATAATATCTACTTCAAGATTGGTGTCGGCTCTTGTTTCAATAAGAGTTGATGATGTTGGTAGAGTGAATCCTCTTAGCAGAATACCTTTCGATATGGACATGAGTTGGGATGTGTTGGATTCTCATAGTATATTTATAACCTGTTAAAAAACAAGTGCTTGGCTTCCATGAAGACAATATGGATTCCTAATAGGTGAACACTGATTTTGGCTAGTGTGGAGTAAGCTCATATCTTATATTCATTAAGAATAGAAATACATATATATCTCATATAAATGTTGTTATGATATATAATTATTCAATGATCCTTAGCCTTTTTTGATCCACTGAGCATATTCTCAAAATATATGATATATATCTATAACTAGAAGAATATAGATTACTACAAATATCTAATTTTCATTAGTAAAAATGTTTTCCTATTTTTCTCAAGAATCTCAGCCTTACTATCCAACTAATTGAAACAATCAAATTGATAAAACTCACTACACATGATAAGGTTCTGAGGCTTAAAATCCTACCTTGGAATGATAATTCAAGTACTTGAGAAGCATGGGGGTTTCAACCTTGGACTTCACCTCCCCAAAATAAGCACTTCTTTCACCACGAAGAGGCTTACTACATGTAATAGTATAACCTATGTTATATCAGGAGTGCATTATAATTTATTAGCACATAAATGTTTATACTGTTGGGGCCATGGGGACCCAATATAAAAAAGATCTCAAATAGAGAAAATAAATCTGAAAGTCGAAGATTCCAGAAGGAGGCTTACCAGTGAGCAAGTCTTGAGATCATTTTGATGAACTTCGTGAGAAAATTTACACTTTGGTCCAAAAATCGAACAAAATCCTTGTCACCAAAAAAATTCACAAGATAGGATACACAAGCAAGAAAAAATCTGGAAAAAGGGTTTGCAACATTGCATTGACACTTGACATCAAAATAGGCCAACCACAAAAAGAGTTCAATTGTATAAGAAAGGAAATGCTTGTAAAATTGTTTAAATAAACAATAAGCTAGAGCAGAAATTAAAGATTGAAACAATAAGTTTGAAACATGATCTATGTGGCTGATATATTTGAATTCTTTTCATTTTATCGATTTCAAAATATAGGCGAAGTGAATAACGATATTAGAGGAATAAGTAGCTTCATCTTCACAAAGAAAAAATAGAATTAAGAAAAACCCTCTGAAAAAATCAATATTCAATGAAAAGTCTCTGCAACTTGTAATGAGGATCTCAAAAATCAATCACCACAACGGTTCTTTAGGCTCAAATATAATTAGGTGGATCTTGAGAATCAATGTTGTTTTCACCATTTTACAGTCCAACAATTTTTTCCATTTTATAGTCTAGCACACCAAAAGACATGCCTAGAGGAAAAAATGAACAAAAAAGGTGTTTGCTGATTTACATGAAAAAATGAACGAAAAATGCCACTACATATTTACGGGCAAAAAGGCACGAAAAAGGTGTCACCACCAAAAGGCTGAGTTGTTGAATTTGAGGACCTAACAAATGAAATAAATATAGATAAATTAAAAAGAGATTCAGTTACATTTAGTTCAAGAAAGGTTGGTCCACGTTCGTGAAGAGACCTATAAGAACGATAAAATTATAGATCTTTAGGATGAAATTCTTTTTCTTTGTGTTTGATAGTTCAATTTGAATGGTGTTTGGAAATCACATCAAGGCTCCCACAACTTCCTTTGTCAAAATATTTGATGAAGCAGTTGAAGATGGGATTATAATCTAATCAACACTCCTTATATATGTAACCCATGAATTGTTTGAACATGGTGAACTCTACAGAGAAAAGAACTCATCAATAAAGTCCATGAATTTGTATGCTAGATTATGGTGTCTAGAAAGAGTGAGACCGCTAAGAGTACTATAAAGAAAGAAGTGGGTATTCTCTACAATTGTTTTTCAAGCTCAAGGAAGAGAAAGGGCATTATTCTTTTGAAAAGTTGTAACAAGGAACCAAAAAGTCCTGATATGGACAATTTTGAAGGTGATAAAATTTCAATGATTATGAAAAATAATTCTAATTCTACACGGCCTGGTTAATCTGTGATAGATTCATTTTGTATTATGCCACAATCTCTTCTTCAGGATTGGTGTTAGCTCTAGTTTCAATGGGGGCTAATGATTTTTGGTGGATTGAATTCTTCGAGAAAAATACCTTTGGATATGCATATGGTTTTGGACGTGCTGGATTCTCGTAGTATATATATAAAAATTTAAAAACAATTGCCTGGCTCCCATGAAGATAATATGGATTCCTAAGAGGTATGAACCGTAATTTTGGCTAGTGTCGAATAAGCTCAGGTCTCATATTCATTTAGAGTAGAAATGTAGATACAATAAGTACGCTGTGTTGTAGGCTCTTTATTCATTTTAGTAAAATAATGGGACATACAAATATTATTATACAAATGTATCTCATATAAATTCTTTTATGATATTATCTACAATTGTTTTTCTAGATCCAAGAAGAGAAAGGGCATTCTTCTTTTGACAACACTATTAATCTTCTTTTAGCACATCATTCTACATTCTCCCAACTCTAATGATCACATATTTAGTGAATACATGTCTGTTAGTTTAACTATTTCAAGACCTTGTTAGAGATGTGATATGTTTTCATTTGACAAGGGTTTAGTGGATGGTGTCGGGGTTGGTGTGTTGGAATTTTGGGCATTAGGAGAATAAGGAAAGGGCATTTGGGATTTCTCTGAAGTGGACAATCCCGATAATAATTTGATGTGATATGCTAGGTTGCATACAACATTGCACGGGTTGTCATGTATTGATGACGTGGTAGTATACCATGGTGACACATAAGCGAGGGATGCCACATGTATCCTGAATGGAAGTGGTATGAAGATCGTGTGGCATTAAGAAGATAATATTTCAGTGGGCATAATTTTGTGTTAAGAGCTCGATTTTAGATAAAATTTATATCATTGGAAAGCTTTTGACAAGCAGAAATAAATGCTAATGATCGATATGAGTTTTGAGGAATGTGGAGAAGAGTAAAATTATTATAACCCCATGTCCATAATTTAACCTTGGAGGTGAGGTTTGGATACCCTACATCCTTACTCATGGTTTAAGGGGATGGGTATGTCACAACTAATTCTAGAAGTCTACATAAGAATAAGAGATAAAGAGAAATCAAAGTCCTTAGGGAAGCATATATCTTTATAGGTTCATGGAGGTATTATAGAGATAGTTATGCATTCAGTTGAGGTAATTATCTAATTATGTGATTTATTTAATGTTGACCTATTATTATATAAAGATACTTAATTGTATGATAAACAACATGGGAATGGTTTATTAATATAATTTACCCTGGAGTTTCGAGCATATCTTTGCTCATGTCCCTCGCTTTTTTTAATTTTGTTTGTGTATAGGTATGCATTTAATTTATCATTATGCGCTCTAATTCATTAAATATATGGAAAATTGTTAAAATGGTTTTGAGGTTTATATTGCTACCAGAAAGAAGAAGGATATGTTGAGATTCAGTTGAGCTTGAATTCTCTTTGGGACAATGTAAACCCATAGTTAGCTCCCACTATCAAACCCTCTCATTATGTTTGGTTCTAACCTCGTAGATTGGTGTCATGTATGCAAAGGGAGTAAGAGGAAGTGATGAAGCAAAGCTGCAACTTTTCACATTCCCGAACCTTCTGGGTTATGAGCCCACGAGAGTTTGTTAATTTTTGTATTATGCAATGATCTCGTTCCTCTAGCTGAAACTACTTTGCAGAAGTCCATTGCAATATCAAGGATCACACCAACATATGACTCTTCATTGCATTCCTACAACTCCTCTTCTTGCATGTGATATGTGATAAGCACAACCGGACCCCAAATAAAAATAAACCTGCATCCATAAACTTCTTGGGTCCGATCAGTCCCAAGCCTTATCAATTTCTATCTCCATCATTAATTACACATTTCAATTCGATGGTTGATGATATCCCCGAGCATCGCATTTTCTTAAGGCCAAGGTTCATCCACTCATGAAATATTGCGATGCGAAATTAATCAACAATCCTCCACTATTTGATCAAGGCATGCTTGATCTAATGGTCAGTAGTGATATCACACGGGAATGTTGCACGACATTTTCCCACCCTTACGGAGCCGATAAGGATTATAAATCCTTAATCTATAAATGTTTGGGTCCGTTCTTAGATTAACTTCTGATCAATTTATGACCCGATATCCATTGGATATACAAGGTCATCAAATCTATGGTCAGCAGGTCTTCAACTAGCACACGGATTACCAAATAGCTTAACCCCAGAAGTTGACTGTGACGTAAGAATTTGAAAATGAGATTGATGGCTAGGATTTAGTGTAGGGCTTCAACCACGATCAAGACATCCATACACTCCTATCCCCTACTGTTGTTGATCACCATCGATCTAACAGATCTATCAATCTGACGATCTAAATCTATTCCTCCACTCAAGATTCCACTCACTCTAAAATCTGCTTAATCACAATTTCACTTCGTCGTGGTTCCATTCTTCCACCAAACTTGGTGCTTCCACTAAATTTCCTTCTCACCTCCAAATCGACTTGTTACCATGTTCAACTCTACCAACTCCTTTCTCTGGTTAGAAACAGTGTGCCAAGACTTCTCTGGTTTCTTTACTCTACCTTGCAATTATACCTTTGTTTCTTTAACACCACTTCTAAATGGAATACATAATACTCTCTGTATTATTTCTCTTTCTCCATATTTCATAATTCATTCTTTGTTTGACCTGTACATACATCTATTAAATCCAAATTGGAATCATATGGAGTCAACCCAGATGGTAAGTCTTTTGTCACTCAGAAAGACTTTTAGAAATTCAACTTGAATTCATTCATCATGGTTTATCACATAGAAGCCATAAATTCGCAATTACAGATCACTTAGCACATAAAAGGAATGACAAACACAGTCACACTGAATTCAATTTCCTCATTCATTAAACAAATGTACAGATACAAATAAAAGTTTGTTTTACAATCTAGCTTGGGCCTAATCTACCTTTACATGGTCTGTATCAGTGGCATTTTCTTGTTTTAATGCTCATTGGCTCACAATCCAACCATCCTATCTATTAACTCTCTCACTAATTCTCTCTCTTTTAAGCCTTCGAGGCTTACAAACTATACACAAAAGGATTAAGTTAACCAATTTTGGTTTAGATCCTGAATAATTTCACCTGGATCCTAGATATCCTAGTCTAATCCCTAAAATCATGAAACTAACTCTTAGCTCCTCTAAATCGCACACTATTCTTGAAATCTCTCTTAACGAGAAGATTTCATTACAATATCCTCACTATTATACAACCCTCATGAAAACATAGGAAAATAAATAATTAATCACTCTTTGGGGAATCAGGTCCCTTGAAACACAAGACCCTATGCTTACTAAAATGCAATGGTTTTTCTGAGTAGGATGCTCATGCATCAGACACCCTAGGTAAGAAAATTTATGACCTCCTGGTCAATATGTCTAGATAATTGATTCCTCCTGGATCCCAGAATTTATTTTGTAATATGTCTTTGCTTATCAGTTGTTCTATTGCTGCTGTTGTTTGTTGTTGTTCTCCAGGTTTCCATACCTTATGCTGCAATGCTCCACTTGCCTTGCTTTCATAGTCTGTTGTTGTCTTCCTCTTGTTGTTGCTTCTTTTCTTTCTTGATGTTGTCTTCTTCTGAGACACTTTCATTATTAACCTTCTTATCAACCCAATTTCTTTGTCCAATATATCCTCTATCTGCTGATTGCCTTCAACTCTTAATTGTTGAATTTTCATTTTTACTACCACCCTTACATCCTTACCCTCATTTTCACCATTGTCTTGCACCTTTTCAGCTACTGCCATATTGTCCTTCAAGAAAATTTTCTAATTCTGTTTACTATACCTGTCAACTTCTTCTTGATTGTCATTTATGACAATTTCTTTGTCATCCTTCATCACCAATTTAATCTGGATATTTATTGTCTGCTATTCTAGCTTCCTTCTTTGAAGGTCTAACTCTTTATATAACTCAATGATTTTACTTGGAGTAAAATTTGGAAATTGTACACAATCTCCCATTTCTTCATTTGCTATTGACCAATTATCAAATGGTCCTTCTTCCTCTGCTAAATCTTCCTTAACATATTTCAGTAGATGTTCTTTCTCTTCTTCTTTCATTTGGTTGTCCACCTATGCCAAATATGTTCTAGTCTCTGCAACAAATTCTGCAATCACAAGACATTATCAAAATAAAAAATATAAGGCCTTTGTGCCTCTTCTTCCCCTAGAAACCTTTCAGTATGTTGCTTTGATATTCCATTTAACTCCTGTGTCAGCACATTAATAGGGTGATTCGAACTCAAAGAAATCTTGAGTCTGTCAGCCAGTCTATTTTCCAAACCATCTGTTTTAATGATGCCTCTCTGCACTTGTTCACTGTAGTGAACTTTTTCTTC
This sequence comes from Pinus taeda, assembly GCA_000404065.3. Classification (NCBI taxonomy): domain Eukaryota; kingdom Viridiplantae; phylum Streptophyta; class Pinopsida; order Pinales; family Pinaceae; genus Pinus; species Pinus taeda. Next base: position 171,295 of record APFE030436042.1, on the reverse strand, counting down.
TCGAGTCTAATTGTCATACTCGGCTTCAAAACTTTCATCTTCTAGATGGTATTCTTCCATGTTTTTGACAGCTTTAAAAGACTGCCTATCTTCTTCCAAACCTGCAACCATACACAAATGATCATTTTTAAAAACACAAGACCTTATGGTCTCATTTGATTCTTCAGCCATCAAGTCTTCTGGCTGCTTTGAATCATTCATATGATTCAACTCCTCTGTCCCTTCATTACTTAAAAAAACTAATGGTCCATATTCTGGTTCACACACCAAAACTTCAACACTTCTCCAACATTTTCCTTTTGATGTAGTTCAACTCCTTTGAGCTTCTCTATCTTCAATTTAACATCTATAATCTGTTCAAGTTCCCTCAACTCCTTTATTAACTGCATATTTTCTTGTTGTTTCCTCTTCGCTTGTAGCCTTTGCCACTTCACTTTCTTTCTCATGATAAAACCATTTTTTTTGTCCTTCACATTTCTCTACAACATTTCCATTAATACTTTAAGCTGAACTGCCATCTCAAGCATTTCTTTATCATATTTTTCATCACTTGTTCTCATGCCATTTGCCTTGGTATCTTTCTTCTTTTGTCCTCTACTGTGGTCTCTTTTATAACCTTTGCTATGAATGTCACTAGTCATCATCCTTTCCATGTCTATGAGTTCATCTCACTTCACTATGAGTTGCGCAAGCCTCTACAACATCAAGTCTTCCTTGCTGCCACTTACCTCACCAAGCTCTCCTCTGGACTTGGTCTTTTAGCAAGTACTAGTCCTCTGTCTGGAACCTCCTTGAGGATTTCTCTCTGCTCCTTATAGGCTTCAACTCATCTGCATGTTCTAAGAACACAACTGTCCTCTTATATTTTAATCACAATGAATACTTGGTTCTGACCACCTCTTGTTTCACTCAGAAACTCTTACCAGCTTCCTTTATCCCTTAGTAATTCTACCCACATCCTCTATGGAATTTCCATTATGATCTTCTTGTGAGTTGCAACAATACCTCAGCAGTAACAAGTCTCCTTCTTGCTACATATTCATCACTAAGCTTCTCTCCTCTAAGCTCAATATGTTAGCATTTCTCTACTTCTTTCCTCTAGAACCAATTGAGCACTCCTTGCTCTAGGTTGCTGCAATCTTCTCACCTTCTTATGATGCTACCTATGCATCAATATAAAGACCACAAACTCTCCAATCTTCAAATCAAATTAAAATAAAAACATATCATCTCACCTTCAAGATCTCTGTCTGATCTTGTCCCCCCATTCACCTGCACTTTGAATGGACTGTTCTTTTATCTAGCCTTTAGTTCTATCTTCAAACTCTGTCACCCTTCAAGAACTTGCAAAAGTCCCTCTTATAGTTTAACTATTGTAATCCTGCTACAAATTTTCACTCATTCAATTTCTGCTAATCATTAAACAAACTTGCATACCATCACCTGTCTTTAGGATCTCACCACTCCTGCAAATCTATTTCAGTGGATCTTCGTACTTCTAGTGCACAAATTTTCAACACTCAGCTACTGTTAATCAGATTTAGAATCTGATTCTTTCTTTCAACCTCCCAACTTTATCTTGGTGAAGTCCTAATTGTCAACAACAATTACCCCTTCGCTAATTTTTCATTCACTGTTTCATTCTTTCTCTGAGTTTCTTCAAAAAAACATTACATGTTCTTGCTCTAATACCACTTTGATGTAGCAAAGCTGCAACTTTTCACATTCCCGAACCTTGTGGGTTATGAGCCCACAACATTTTTTTAATTTTTCTATAATATGATCTCTTTCCTCTAGCCGAAACTCCTTCGCAGAAGTCCATCGCAATATTGAGGATCAGACCAACATGTGACTCTTCATCGCATTCCTAAGACTCCTCTTCTTACATGTGATATGTGATAAGCACAACCAAACCCCAAATAAAATAAACCTGTGTCCATAAACTTCTCGGGTCCGCTCAGTCCCAAGCCTTATCGATTTCAATCTCCGCCATTGATCGCACCTTTCAATCCGACGGTTGATGATATGCTGGAGCATTGCACATCGCAAATTACATTTTCTTAAGGATAAGGTTCATCCACTCATGAAATATTGTGATGCGAAATTAATTGGTGATCCTCCTCCATTTGATCCAGGCACGCTTGATCTAACGGTTAGTAGCGATATCACATGGGAATCTTGCACGACATTTTCCTGCCCTTACAGAGCCGATAAGGATTATAAATACTTAATCTATAAATGTTTAGGTCCATTCTAAGATTAACTTCCCATCACTTTATGACCCGATATCCATTGGATATATGAGGTCATCAAATCTACGACTTGCGGGTCTTCAACTAGCACACTGATTACCAAACAACTTAACCCCTATAGTTGAATGTGATGTAAGTGTTTGAAAATGAGATTAATGGCTAGGATTTAGTGTGAGGCTTCAACCACGATCAAGACATCCATATACTCCTATCCCCCACAGTTGCTGATCACCATCGATTTAACAGATCTGTCGATCTGACGATCCAGATCTATTCCTCCGCTCAAGATTCCGCTCACTCTGAAATCCACTTAATCACAATTTCACTTCGTCATGTTCCACTCTTCCACCAAACTTGGAGCTTCAACTAAATTTCCTTCTCACCTCCAGATCGACTTGTTACCAAGTTCAACTCTGCCATCTCCTTTCTCTGCTTAGAAACAATGTGTTGAGACTTCTCTAATTTTTTTACTCTGCCTTGCAATTATACATGTTTCTTTAACACCACTTCGAACTAGAATACATAATACTCTCTGTATTATTTCCCTTCCTCCAGATTTCATAATTCGTTCTTAATTTGACCTATACAAACATCTATTAAATCCAAACTGGATTCACATGGATTCTACCCAGATAGTAAGTATTTTGTCACTCTGAAAGACTTTCAGAAATTCAACTTGAATTCATTCATCATGGTTTATCACACAGAAACCATAAATTCGCAATTACGGATCACTCAACACATAAAAGGAATGACACACACAGTCACAATGAATTCAATTTCCTCATTCATTAAGCAAGTGTATAGATACAAATAAAACTCTATTTTACAATCTAGCTTTGGCCTGATCTACCTTTACATGGTCTGTGTTAGTGGCCCTTTCTTGTTTCAATGCCCGTAGGCCAACAATCCAACCCTCATGTCTGCTAACTCTCTCACTAACTCTCTCTCTTTTAAGCCTTCGAGGCTTACAAAATATACATAAAATGATTCTATTAACCAATTTTGGTTCAGATCCTGAATAATTTCACCTGAATCCTGGATATCCTAATCTAATCCCTAAAATCATGAAACTAACTCCTAGTTCCTCTAACTCACACACTATTCTTGAAATATCTTTTAACAAGAAGATTTCATTACAATATCCTCACTATTATACAACCCTCATAAAAACATAGGAAAATAAATAATTAATCACTCTTTAGGGAATCAGGTCCCTTGAAACACAAGAACCTATGCTTACTAAAATGCAATGGTTGTTTTGAGCGGGATGCTCCTGCATCAGGAAGTAAGTTATCAATTTTCAAGAGAATCACTTGTTTCTTCCCCTTCAAACTCCATCTCTCTCCCCCTCTCTCTTCTTTCCTCTCTCTCCCTTTCACTCCACCTCTCTGCCTCTCCCCCCATCACACACAAATTCTCTCTTCAGCCTCCAACTCCATCACTATCTCCCTCTCTCTCCTCTTATTTCGCTCCACCTTTCTCCCCCCTCCATATCTATGTCTCTCTGTATCTCTCTTCCACTTCTTTCCCTATCTCTATCCTCTTCTTTTCTCTCCATTCCCTTGTCTCCTCTCTCCCTCATTCAAAACTCATCTCTCCCTCATCACTCGCTCTCTCTCTCTCCACCTTTATGTCTCAATGTCTTTATTATTCCCTCCCTCTCTTTCCCCCTTCTGACTCTATCTCTCTGCCCCCTTATCTCTCTCTCCTATCTCTCAAGTACCCTTTCTCTACATTCCTCTCTCCCCCTTTCTCTCCCGCCTACCGATGAGCCCCGGAATTGGGTAACTTATTGGGCTCATTTTGCCTAATTGTTCTTTGTAAATCCACCATTTTTCATAGTTTATGCATGTTTTTTGAGTATGTTTATGTTAGCTAAATGAATGAGGATAGTCACTTGACCAAGAAGGCTAACACGTGGTTATTGCAAATTTTTGGACAAATTTTGGACCAAGGCCAAGCAATTTTGAGCCAGATGACAGCCAAGCATGAAGGAACAATGGTGAGGATTCGTAGAAAGGGTGTCTCTTGCATTAAATGGCCCCTTCCTTGAAATCTCCACCCTCAGCTCGGAGTTCACAGGCCACCGAAAAGGATTCCCAAGGGCAGCCGAGCAGTCTTGTGTAAAGTGACTGATCACTAGTAGTTTGAGTAGCCGAGCTCCTTCAGTTAAGGAGGGCTATTGGAGACCCTCGTAGTGCATAAATAGGAAGGCTTCCAGCCTTTGTAGGTTTCTTTTTGAAAAGTTGTATCTTGCACTATAGTGCTATTATTTTTCAGCTCATTTTGTAGCTGCTACTGTACAACTTTCTTTGTGACATGGTTATTTTTGAGTAATGGAAAGTAGTTCTATTTGGCATCAGCTCTGAGTTTTTCTTAGGAGCCTATAGCTCTTAGGGTTGGGCCCAACCCAAGTGCCAAGGCTTCCTTCTTGTACTGTTATTTGTTGTTAGTGTTTTTGCAAAATATTTCTGTTAAGTAGATTTAAATCTTGCTTGGTTACCTAGATCATTTTTTATCGTTAAAGGCTTTTTCATGTTCAGATTGACTTGATAGGTTCATAATAGAGAAGATCTTCAGAAAAAGGCTGTCAAGCACCTCTGATCTCACCTCTCGCTCAGTGGGATCATGAGCTGGGACCAAGGTGACCTTACTGCCACCAAAAACATTGTCTTTGCTTCACCATCCAATTATTAGTGTTAGATTCTCATTTGCAGAAGTTGATACTAGTTGTGGTTACATGCTCAGGTTTATGATTGCTTAGTTTAATATTTATTTCACATGATTGCATTGCAAATAAACTTATATTCCTTTTCTTTGCTGTTATCTAGGTCAGATTAGGCTAAAGTAACTAGGTCCTTGATTTTCCGAGTCTTTGTTTGTTTAGTTTGAGCAATAACTTGCAGAGCACCTGTAATACTTCTCTATCTACTCGTACACCATCAATCCCACCTGATCCATCCTCTAACTCAGATTCTTGGCTTACATTTTTCACATTCGATCGCTTTGCCCTAATTCCCAAATCATTGTGCAACCTTGCTCTACTCCTCCTTGAACAAATCCAACCATCCTCACAACTCCTCAGCTCCATCCACCAAGTACTGGACCTCCTCACACCCTTATCTCACCTCCATACTCACTTCTTCACCTGCCTTCCTCCATCAACCCTCCAAAGTCCCCTTTTTGAACATCCCGTAGAAATTACAGAACATCCTGTAGAAATTACAGAACATCCTGTAGAACCCCTGTAGACATCCTGTAGAAGCTCACGAAAGCGGTTTCCTGATAGCCAAACTCTGTGAAACTCTCTAGAAGAGTGATAAGGACCCCTTAGGCCCTCTTCTGACCTTCCTGACCACCTACAAGCATTTCCTTTCGCCAATCCACCTCTGCATCGTAAAAAACAGTCAAAGCACATGCATGATAATTAGAGACAACTTATTCAAAAATACAAAAAGATGTTTTATTTAGGTTTTACTATAGAAGTAGCTTAGACACATGCATTTTACCTTCCTAGAAGTCAATGGCATCTCTTTTAGTAGCTTGCATCCTCTTTCTTGCATTAGTAAGGCTAGCTGGTAAAATTAGGGTTTCCTAGGGTTTACATTTCCTTTCAGCTTTTCAGTTTCTTTCTACAAGTAGATTAGTCGCCTTTGAGTTAGCTTCCATCCATCAGTTACAAAGCTTCTTCTAAGAGCTCATAGAGGTTGGCTTAAGCTCTTAGTGGACTTGTGCCAGCTGACCAAGTGACAGCCTTGGCAAGAGCTAGTACTTGTGCATACAACACCGTCGCTTCCAAGTTTGTTACGAACTACCAGGTTGATAAAAGTAAAGAAGAGAGTCCCTGGAGTTGCAACATTGTTGCTGCAATACTGGAGCCCACCATATTTTTGGCGCCGTTGCTGGGGAAGCGTCAGAGTATTTGTGATTGTTGCTTTTCTTCTATTTTCTATTACAACCTTCTGCTAAGTAGTTTATTTCATTTCCATTCTGCAATTTCATTTCCCCAAAAGTAGACTAGACATTTCCTACTTTCATAGATTAGCATTTCAATTCCACGATTTCATTTCTGTAAGTGTAGAGTAGCATTTAAGTTCCACAAGTGTAGCCTAGCATTTCATTCCTACAATTTCATTTCAGCAAAATAGATTAGTCCTTTCCTGCTTTCATTTCAGCAAGATAGATTTTAGTTAGTTACAGTTCGATCTATTTTAGTTTTGTAGGTACAAGCAGAAAGAAGCAAAAGCAACCAAAAATATTTCATTTCATGCCTTGTAGGAACAGAGACAATACCAGGAAATTCTTACCTAACACCCCCACCACATCACTGAGTTACCCTTCTCTCTTCTTTGGTGGTAGTGATCCAGAAGAACCTATAGGTGAACCTCCAAAGATATACGAAGATCCTATAACAGAAGAAGAGCAAGAGAACATTCCACTTGAGACCATGGCCGAACACAGAAACGATATAGGCAATGACGAGAGAATAGAAGGTGACTTTCCCATTCGAGAGACCAATGGGGACATGAAAATGAAAAACATAAGTCCCTCAACCTTACCTCACTTCCATGGATTGACCACTGAAGACCCTGATACCTTCCTGTTTGAGTTTGTTGTCCTTTGTCGAACCTATGACTATGCCGAGGATGAGAAAAAGTTGAAACTCTTTCCTTATACCCTCAAGGATGCAGCACTACGCTAGTTCAAGGGGTTACCAGGAAGAAGTATCGCCACTTGGGCTCAGATGTAGCAAGCCTTTAACAACAAATATCGGGACCACTATAGGTCAAAAGAAACAAAGGGAGAGATATTTTTGATGACCATGGGAAATGATGAGTCTTTAGAAGACTACGAGGAAAGGTTCCAACTTAGTTATAAATGGGCCAGGTGCACACTTGACCCTGAATCTCTGAAGCTGGTTCTACTCTGAGGAGTCCCTGAAGACCTTCTAGATACCCTCCATTTGCTAGCTGGAGGAGACATCTACCAACCACCTTATGAGTACATAAAGACTGTGTTTAGAAAACATTCTAGGGCAGCGTGGAAAAGAGGTAGGAGGAATCCAATTTCAACTAGTACCACCTTCTCCAAGCATGAGTTTGCTAATCGGATGGAAGACCTTAAAAGTGAGATGAGATAGACCATTGCCATGCAACTTGATACTTTCCAAATCCAACAAAAGAAGGAGAAAGTTGAGAGGGCTTTGGCCACTTTCTATCCCAGATGTACGAGGAAGCACCCTAAGAACGAGTGTCCATTGCACTCAATAGAGGTATGTTTCATTTGTGAGGAAGACCACCCCACAAACCAATGCCCCACCTTACCCGGATTTAAGGCCATGTACCAGGGGACTGAGGCAGCCACTGAACCACTCTACTTCCTCAACCGAAGGAGGCCGCATGGGCCTAGACCTTACCAGCAGGGGATGCAAGGGACATCGCAATCCTATTATAGCCCCAACCAATTTGCTCATATACCTTCTTGGGGTCCCCCTCCTCATCCTTCCTGGTCCGCACCTCCTCCGTGGTCTTATCCATCTCAATACCATCCTCAACCTACTGCTCATTCATTTCACTCACACGTCCAGCCACAACCTCAGTGGAATGCACCTCAGCTGGAGTGGAGGCCCCAATACAACTCTCTTCCCTCCATTCTGCCTCCACCACCTGCTCAACCACAACCATTACCTCCTACTCCTCCAGGACAACCCAGATGCCTGCCCAACCAAACTCGAACCCCAACAATAGATAGGCCCAGCAGGTATGCACTAGGGAGAGAACATGCCCTACCTATGCTGTGGAGATCCAGGAGATCAACCTACGATCTGGGAAGGTCCTTCCAGATCACCAACCTCCTCCCCTAGAGGACGAGGAAGAAAAACAGGAAAGTGAACCCAAAGCCATTCCACCCATTCCTGAGTGACTAACAGTGACCACACAACCAAACCTAGAGGAGATTGAACTTCTGGGAGAACTTAAGTAGTTGTGTGTGAAAATACCACTTCTCCAGGCCATAAAAGATGTACCAATATACAACAAATTGATCAAGGAGAAGTGTTTCAGGCACCCAGGCAAGTGCAAGAGAGATGCCCCAACTATCAATGTCATAGGACAACTGTCTGATCTAATGTTGGTGCAAGTAATCTGTCTGAAATATTTGGACATTGGGAGTCCTGTAGTTGATGTCCACATCAATGGCACCATAATCCCCCACACCTTGATTGATCTAGGGGCTGCCATTAATGTGATAACAAGGGACACTATGCTTAAACTCAACCTTCAAAGTTCCTTAAGAAAGACCTCGACAATACTGCAGTTAGCAGACCGCCCCACGGTGACTCCCGAAGGGATTGTGGAAGATGTCGTAGTCTCTGTAAACTCTTGGGAGTACCCTGCGAACTTCTTGGTCCTTTAGCCAAAGGAAAAACTCACTGGATACCCCCTCATTTTGGGAAGGCCTTGGTTAGTTACTGCAAATTCTTACATCAGTTGTCGAGCTGGGAGCATGACCATCAAGAATGGGCCTATGTCCAAACAGCTAGTCCTATATCCTCCTGCCCAACCTTTGCTAGAACATGACTTACCACTTTGGTTGGAAGAGGCAGATGAGGATGAGGTCTACTCTGCACCATTGTGCACAATAGAAGCCACCAAGGGAGGCCCTCAAACCGAGGATGACTTGACTGAGAATATGATTCAAAATCCACCTCCTGGTGCACTGTCATTAGAGGAGTTGGTGGAAGGTACCCAAGCCAACACTTTAGTGGACCTCTGTGTGGCTGATTTGACCTCTCCCAGAGTTAAGAATGTGGAATTTGGCCCTGAAAGAACCTTAAAGATCAGCTCATCCCTATGTCCCACCCAGGAGAAGGAGCTGTGTATCTTATTGAACAATCATTTGGATGCTTTCGCTTGGAGCTATAAGGAGATGAAAGGAGTCCACCCTTCAGTCTATACCCATCACATTTACATTAAAGAGGATTGTAAACTAGTCAGGGAGCCTCAGAGGAGAATGAATCCAGCACTTAAAGACATCGTCAAGGAAGAATTGTAAAAGTTGTTGGATGCAGGATTCATCTACCCCATCTCTGACAGTGAGTGGGTCTCACCTCTGGTGCTTGTGCCCAAGAAAAATGGGAAGTGGAGAATTTGTGTGGATTACCGAGAACTTAATAAAGCCACCAAGAAGGACCATTTCCCTTTTCCTTTCATAGATCAAGTGTTGGATGGACTGGTAGGGAAGAAGTTCTTCTCTTTCCTAGATGGGTTCAGTGGGTATAATCAAATCCAAATCAGCCCGGAGGACCAAGATAAGACCACCTTCACTTGTCCATGGGGTACCTTTGCCTACTGGGTGCTTCCCTTTGGGCTATGCAACACACCTGCCACTTTCCAGAGAGAAGTTTGAGCATATTTGTGGAACTGGTTCACGATTCGGTGGAAATCTATATGGATGACTTTACTCCTTATGGGTCCAACTTCCAAGAAGCATTGACTAACCTGGGACAAGTTATAGCCAATTTTATTGAGATGAACCTGTCCCTCAGTCCCAAAAAATGTGAATTCCTGATGACTAAAGGGACTGTGCTAGGTCATATAATTTCTCAGCGAGGATTACAGGTGGATCCTAAAAAAAATGTTATCATTCAAAAGGTTCCCGCTCCTCAAAAGGTAAGAGATGTTCAGAGTTCTTTAGGCTTAGCAGGATATTATAGAAAATTCATTAAAGATTTCAGTAAGCTATCCTCACCATTGTTTGGTCTCTTAGGGAAAGATGTTGAGTTTAAATGGACTAACGACTGCCAAGGGGCTCTGGATGAGTTGAAAGATAAGCTGGTGTCCGCCCCGATCTTGAGAGGTCCAAACTAGGCCCTACCTTTCCACATACACACTGATGCCTCGAACAAAGCCATAGGGGTAGCCTTAGGACAAGTTGAGGAGAAACTGCCATATGCCATATACTTTGTCAGCAAAAACCTGTCCAAGGTAGAGATGAACTATATTGTAACTGAAAAAAAATTCATAGCTGTAGTCCATTCCCTAAACAAGATCAGAAACTACATCACTGGTTATCAAACATTCATGCACACTGATCATGCTACGATTAGATATTTAATGAATAAGCCTGATGTAAATGCTCGTATCATTAGATGGTTACTTTTGTTGCAGCAATTTGATTTGACTATTGTTGACAAGCCAGGTAAGGAAAATGTTGATGCTGACTTCCTGTCTAGATTGGATTTGCCTGCAGGTGAAGAAGGGATAGTGGATGACCAGATGCCAGATGAACACCTGTTTGCTATCTCAGTACTCTCTCCATGGTTTGTTGATATAGCAAATTACTTAGTCTCAGCATAGTTCCCTTTGCATCTATCCTCAAAGGAGAAGAGCAGAATTGTGAGGAAGAGTGCCCCATTCACTTGGATCAGGGGCAACCTATTTAAACTTGGCCCAGATCAGATCTTAATGAATTATGTTAGGGAAGAGGAAGTCTTTGACATACTCCTAACCTGTCACGATGGGCCCTGTGGAGGCCACTTTGCAGAAAAAATGACCGCCTTCAAAATTCTAAAGGCAGGCTACTATTGGCCTACTCTTCATCAAGATGTCAGAAGATATGTCAGCTAGTGTGATCGATGTCCGAGGATGGGGAAACCGAGTCCAAAGGATGAAATGCCCCTCCAACCTCAAGTTACCTTCAAGCCATTTGAGAAGTGGGGCATGGATTTTGTGGGTCCTATCAACCCTCCTTCAAAGCAAAGATCTTACGTCATTGTGTGCACCAACTACCTGACGAAGTGGCCAGAAACAAAGGCAATCAAGGCAGCGATAGAAGAAAAAGTAGCTGAGTTTTTAAGGGAAAATATCTTCTACAAGTTTGTCTACCGAAGAGAGTTAGTCACCGATCAAGGAAGCTAGTTAACCTCTAACTTGATTGAAGACCTGCTCGGTCATCACAAGATCAAGCACCGAAGTTCGACCCCGTATCATCCACAAGAAAATGGGCAGGTGGAAGTCACTAATAGAGCATTGGAAGAGATTTTGACTAAGGTGGTGAGCAGCAGCAGAAAGGATTGGGTAGATCGCTTGGTTGAGGCCACCTAGGCCTACAACACCACTTGGAAAACTACAACAGGTTTCACACCTTATGAGCTGGTCTACAGGAAGAAAGCTTTGTTGTCCATAGAGTTTGAGTACAACACATTGAGGGTGGCAACACAGCTGGACTTAGATCTCAGCCATGCTCAACATGAAAGATTACTGCAGCTGAATGGATTAGATGAACAGAGGATGTAGGCCCTCCTCCACTTAGAATTATTTCAATTCCAAAGAAAGATATGGCATGACTGGCACCTTAATGAAAGGCAATCCCAGCCAGGAGATTGAGCACTGTTGTATGACTCGAGATACAAGGATTTCAAAGGGAAACTGAGGACAAAATGGTTAGGACCATATACAGTGGAAAAATGCAACGAAAATGGTTCAGTCCTTATCAGGACCATTAATGAAGAAGCCATCCCCATGCTTGTCAATGGGCATGGATTGAAAATCTATAGGAAACCCCTTTCAAGGCAGGAGTTCATTGAAACTTTGGACAAATTAGTGCTATTAGTGGAGCAGGGCCCTGCCTCTATTCCACCCACACCTTGATCATCAGACAAAAAAAAAAAAACAAGAATAAACATATCCTTGGGAGAAAACCTCTTCGAGGTGCCCAGGGCAGACAGTGAGGGTGAAAACCTCATGGAGGCGCCCCAGTTGTCTCTCAAAAAATAAGAAAATGGAATCAAAAGATCCTTGGGTGAAAACCTCTTCGAGGTGCCCAGGGCAGATAGTGAGGGTGAAAACCTCATGGAGGTGCCCCAACTGTCTCTCCAAAAAAAAAAAAAGGAAAAAGAAAAAATAAAAAAGAAAACATGCCTAATCTCTGTTAAATAATTGCAGGTTGCAAGGAATACATTGCAGGTAAGGAGGGTCACACAAAACAAGGATAGGCGTCCATACCAGGCTACAGGACATCCCTACAGACACTCCCTCCATGGCTACTCACCTTTCCTAGGATTTGATCACATTCGGGTCGAGATTCCACCTTCTACAGGAAGTTCTGGGATTTCTACAGGAAGTTCTGGGCTTTCTACAAGAAGTTCTATATTTCTACAGGAAACATCCTGTTGAACCTTCGGGCCAGCCAAATTCAATTTTGAAAGAAAATATGAAGATTAGAATTTGTTTGTTAGGCCTACAGCCACCCCTATTTCCACCCATCACCATATGGCACCCTATTCCATCTCTTTGCACCTCTGTCACCCACCTAGTTATGTGTGCCTGCATAGTCATACAAGAAACCCTATTTTCCTCAGATTGACAGCAAGAATTTCTAAGTGATAAGTCGAGAAACAAAGTTTCGTACACCCTACCTATCTAAGCTCCATCTTGACTCTGCATCAACGAATCCCTCGTCAGCAATATAGCCCTGCTTGTTTAGCCTACATCCTAGGAAGAGAAGCAGCTACAAGACAGCCTACAGGAATCCTGTAGCAGCTGATCCCTCTAGAGCACATACTCTGGGGGCAGGGACAGTTAGAATCAACACAGGGAACATGAAGAGGGCTCCACGTGGACGTGAAAACATCCTCGGCAGCCGGAATCCAACAGAACCCGTGCATGCAGCGTTTACAACTAGAGGATCAGGTTCCAAAACCCATGCATACAACATCAACAAATGAAAGAATGGGTTCTAGCACCTGTGCACGAAGCAGCAGCAAGCAAAGCACTGGTTCTAAGACCCAAAGTCTGCATAATGCGTCCACGGTCGTGCAAGTAAGTGTCTAAACTCATTCGTCAATTGCATAAACTATATTTCAAAAACTGCATGTCTGTGAAAATTGTTCGGATTGAACGAGGATCGGGGCCCAATCAAACTGGCCACCCTCAACAAGTTACATGGCTTTGTGGGATCCGAACAAGCTCAGTTACATTCAAAATTGCCTACGATCCGTGCAGGCAACACGTGTGGAGTGTCCAATCGGGGAAAACGTCGGGACTGGCAATGATGGCAGTGGTTAATGGCAGAGGGGAGGTGATGGCGGCCAGGAACACGCAGAGAAATGATGGTCATGATGTTAGACTAATGGTTTGGTCTGGCCACCTCACTCCCTCGCCATGAATTATGCCACAGTTAATAGATGCTTGGCTGAAGACTCTCACCACGCGCTGTTCATTTGCACTTGCAACGTCCTTGGTCGAAGTGCGCGTCCTCTGCTTCCACAATCTATTAACCTGTTGTCGTCCACCAAGCTTTTTGGCCTGTTTCAAAATTCTCCCATGTACCGGGCTCACTCAGAGGTGCAGTGACATCCTACAGATGCTGGCAAGAGTTCTATAGGAAGAAGTTCTACAGGAAGTATGGCATAGCCTTCTGGAGCAGAGAAGCCTGGACTTTTCTTTGTCAAATTTGGAGTTCCGAGAGAGGTAGGCTTGAAAACACTCTTCCATGCATGGTATATTCGAAAGGTGGTGAATTGAACTATCCTGAATAGGAGAGTCAGAGACAAGTCTTCCTGTCAATCAAAAACAACAGTTTGCCTGTGTGTTGCACAGAATTTATTAGTTGATTCTGCGTCAAAATTTTCCTCCACGGTTCCAGTTAAAAAAATTTCTCCTGTAGAAAAGATAAAGCACTGTGAGGGCTAACCTGTGTATGAAGAATTTGAATTTACATGGTTGTATGTATGCTGGGGATGAAAATTGAGCTCTGTACTCTGCCTGTGGAAACCCAATTTTTCCTTTTATACACGGACAACCATGTTTTCGGCAGCAAAAGCCTTAGAACCAAGGAATTGGTGCAAATTAAAATTTAAACACTTGAGAGATCCTTTCTTGAAGATCAAAGGAGGAAACCATAAACAACATTCCCTCTCTGATTAGAGCATAAAACAGAGCACTCTCACCATGCCAGGGGGGTTTATCAGGAAGGAAACCTCGGATTCCAGTAAATTGCATGAACATCCTGAGGTGGTGAACCTCTTCACCCGTGCCAATTGGATGACCTTTTGTGACAAAAATCAGGGTCATGATGATGAGATAACGAAGGAATTCTTAATATCCCTGCAACCTAGATCAAAGACACAGGCCATAGTGAATTTCAGAGAGTTGACCCTAAAGCTTACCCTTGAGCTCATTAGTCGAGTTATTGGTCTGCCATTAGGGATACCTTGGAGCAAAGAGGAGACGGCATTGGGCCAAAAAGCCAAGAAAGAATTCTTCCTACCCAAGGAACATCCTGCAAAAAACAAGAACGGAGTCCGAAGAGCTAGCTTACCTCCTCTTTGGAGTGAAGTCAGTCTCCAAATCATGAAATACATTACCTGTGAGGGGCGGTTCAGTATTGTCTACGGCTATCATTTCTGGTTGCTGAGTGAACTAAGGCATGGGTTGGATTTACCTCCAGAAAAGAAGTTGAGCATCCCCTATTTTCTTCTGCAATCATTAATTGAATGTGGCACAAAATTGAAGGAAGGGAAACCGAATTAGTTATCCTATCATGCGCTCATCAAGATTTTAGTGGAAGATGCCCTCCACACCTAGACTATCCCCCTCTCCTGGGTGATTTTCTGAAACATGTCCAAAGATGACGATATTCGAATTCTGGATGAGGAGCTCACCTCATGCAGTTGTGAAGAAAGGAAACACACTAAAGTAGGAGAGAAAGCGAGTGGTAAAGAAACACAGAGCAAACTGGCACAAAAAGGACAGAAAGAGGAATGGGGAAAAGCCAAATTGCTAAGCCTAAACCTGTGGGAGGAACAATGGCACAAACACCCAGGGAGAAACGACTGCAGAGTAGAGCAGAGAGGATTGAAAATGTCCAAACAAAGTTGGGCACAACCAAAGCAACCACACAGAAATTAAAAGGAAAGACACATCTAGCCAAACAAACCGAAACAATTTCTACAGGAAGCATGAAAATAGTTTCTACAGGAAGCATGAAACTAGTTGACACAGGACTTTCTATAGGAAGCATGGAAACAGAGCAGAAAAATGAGAAATCACTTGATATTTTGGCCAGGGAGGTAGCAGTTGTGCTGGCTGCCTTAAGCACATCTCCAAAACAAAAAGGGAAGCGAAAAAGGGAGCCTTCCATGTATTTTAAGGCAAGAAGGAGCGCATGGATAAAAGCTGGCAGACCCCAGCCATAGTCAAAAGAGCCAATTACGATTAAGGACACCACAACTAAACAAAAGGAAAGGTCTCCTTCAAAGGCATCCATCACCTATGAACGGGGAAGCTCGAAATTGTCCACTTGGAGAGAAAAGATTAAAATGATGGACACAAAGATCTCTCTACAGGATGCTGAGACAGTTCTACAGGAAGCACTTGCTAGACTAAAGGATACTGAGGAATTGGAAGAAAAGGTAGCTAAATCATCACAGGAGGAAGAAAAGGCTGAGAACATTGTGGAACCAAGGTTCCAGCCTAGCTTGGGCTCCTACTATAACCTGTTAGAGGCGAGAAAGATAATTCCCCAAAAATTCACGGTGCAACTTTTCTTTGCACTAGAAGAAGAGAGAGTGAGGACCCACACTTGGATGAATATCACCAAGTCTAAGGGTGTGCAGATATAGGTCCCCTGGAAGAAAAACTCAAGGAGGCAAGAAAGGAATTGGCTATCGTAAGGCATGTGGAAAGAAACCAATGAGCCAAGCTACAAGAAGAAAACGAGCTGCTAAAATAGCAGCCAGTTACAGGGACACTATAAGGAAGACAGGCCCCACATCTTGGGAGAACAACGGCAACAAGAAAAGCCCACAATAGACCAAGAAACCCCTGATGAACAGTAGGAAAAAGATGGGTTGCAGGCTAAAATTGAGGCACTGACTAGGCAGCTAGAGGAGAAGGAATTGCAAGCAGCACAAGAGATACAGTCTATAAGTCAATAGGTACAAGAAGAGGAAGCCCAACTGGCCTACATGGCCAGCTGGGCAGTAGAGGCCATATAGTGTAGGCAACCCGCCAAATCATATGCCTTATACCTTAAGGAGCAATGGTTGTAGTTCCAGATCAACGCCTTTGCCCAAAGGGGCACCACTCAATTCCAAAACTATCATCAATTCATGCCTTTATGTGACAGTAGCTCATCAGAGGACAAGGCCAAATTATCAGAGTTCTACTTACATAAGTTGGCCCTTCCCAACATGAATTTATGGGACCCCAATGGTGTGGTAGGAGATGTGCAACTTATGGCCATGGTCTCTTGGCTAAATCATGAAGAAAAAAGAGCAGCAGAGGTCCGAAATGTTATGGATAGGGAACTAAGGGAACCACTAATGTTCAGAGCAGAGCTGGAGGATCCCTCAGCATTAATATACACCCACTAGCACTTGGCAAATAACTCTCAGGCCCTCCCAGGTTACATTGAATGACAAGCTCAAGCCATAGCCCATTTTGAGGTCATGGAGAGACTGTTTGGGGATAACTGTGTTCATCCTTGCACACGGAGGTGAAACACACTATCCCACAACCTAAAAATAAGAGAATACCACCCCCCAACAAGGATGAGGGAGGCCTTAGCAAGAGTACTCCTCTACAAACAGTCCATGCAGAATCTTCAAGCCAACTGGATCAACCTAAAATTCAGTCCTCCCTTGCTTTTGGGGCTGCTGGAGGGACATAGAGAAGAGGAGGAACACAGGCAATGGGAAGAAGTGGAAGGAAACGCAGGATTTCATGACAGTGAAGAAGATATCACCTCGGAGGCATGGGATGTGAGAGAGGCAGTCAAGGCTATCAAAGATGATGAGCTGGATTAGTTGCTTGAGCATGAGCAACCCATTTAGCAGTGGGGTGATGATGAGCCCCGGAATTCGGTAACTTGTTGGGCTCATTTTGCCTAATTGTTCTTCGTCAATCCTCAATTTTTCATAGTTTATGCATGTTTTTTTAGTATGTTTATGTTAGTTGAACGAATGAGGATAGTCACTTGACCAAGAAGGCTAACACATGGTTATTGCATATTTTTGGACAAATTTTGGACCAAGGCCAGACAATTATGAGCCAGATGACAGCCAAGCATGAAGGAACAAAGGTGAGGATTCATAGGAAGGGTGTCTCCGGCATTAAATGGCCCCTTCCTCGAAATCTCCACCCTCAGCTCGGAGTTCACAGGCCATCGAAAAGGATTCCCAAGGGCAGCCGAGCAGTCTTGTGTAAAGTGACTGATCACTGGTAGTTTGAGCAGCCGAGCTTCTCGAGTTAAGGAGGGTTGTTGGAGACCCCCGTAGTGCATAAATAGGAAGGCTTCCAGCCTTCGTAGGTTGTTTTTTTAATAGTTGTATCTTGTACTATAGTGTTGTTATTTTTCAGCTCATTTTGTAGCTACTACTGTACAACTGTCTTTGTGACATGGTTATTTTTGAGTAATGGAAAGCAATTCTATTTGGCATCAGTTCTGAGTTTTTCTTAGGAGCCTGTAGCTCTTGGGGTTGGGCCCAACCCAAGTGCCAAGGCTTCCTTCGTGTACTGTTATTTTTTGTTAGTGTTTTTGCAAAATAATCTCTGTTAAGTAGATTTAAATCTTGCTTGGTTACGTAGATAATTTTTTATGGTTAAAGGATTTTTCATGTTCAGATTGATTTGATAGGTTCATAACAGAGAAGATCTTTAGAACAAGGCTATCAAACACCTCTGATTGCACCTCTGCCTCAGTGGGATCATGAGATGGGACCAAGGTGACCTTGCTGCTACCAAAAACACTATCTTTGCTTCACCATGCAATTATTAGTGTTAGATTCTCATTTGCAGAAGTTGATACCAGTTGTGGTTACATGCTCAGGTTTATGATTTCTTAGTTGCATATTTATTTCATATGATTTCCTTGCAAATAAAGTTCTGTTCCTTTTCTTTATTGTTATCTAGGTCAGATTAGGCTAAAGTAACTAGGTCCTTGATTTTTTGAGTCATTGTTTGTTCAGTTTGAGAAATAACTTGCAGAGCACCTGTTAATACTTCTCTATCTGCTCGTGCTCCATCAATCCCACCTTCTCCATCCTCTAACTCAGATTCTTGCCTTACATTTTCCATATTCGATCGCTTTCCCTAACTCCCAAATTGTTGTGCAACATTGCTCTACTCCTCCTTGAACAAATCCAACCATCCTCACCACTCCTCAGCTCCATCCACCAAGTCATAGACCTCCTCACACACTTATCTCACCTCCATACTCACTTCTTCACCTTCCTTCCTCCATCAACCCTCCAAAGTCCCCTTTTTGAACATCTTGTAGAAATTACAGAACATCTTGTAGAACCCATGCAGACTTCCTGTAGAAGCTCACGAAAGCGGTTTCTTGATAGCCAAACCTTGTTAAACTCTCTGGAAGGGTGCTAGGGACCCCTTAGGCCCTCTTCTAAGCATTTCCTTTCGCCAATCCACCTTTGCACAGTCAAAACAATTAAAGCACATGCATGATAATTTTGACAACTTATTCAAAAATACAAAAAGATGTTTTCTTCAGGTTTTACTATAGAAGTAGCTTAAACACATGCATTTTACCTTCCTAGAAGTCAATGGCATCTCTTTCAGTAGCTTGCATCCTCTTTCTTGCATCAGTAAGGCTAGCTGGTAAAATTAGGGTTTGCTAGGGTTTGCATTTCCTTTCAGCTTTTCAGTTTCTTTCTGCAAGTAGATTAGTCGCTTTTGAGTTAGCTTCCATCCATCAGTTATAAAGCTTCTTCAAAGAGCTCATAGAAGTTGGCTTAAGCTTCTAGCGAACTTGTGTCATCTGACCAAGTGATAGTCGTGACAAGAGCTAGTACTTGTGCATACAACACCATCGCTTCCAAGTTTGTTATGAACTACCGGGTTGATAAAAGTAAAGAAGGGAGTCCCAAGAGTTGCAGCATTATTGCTGCAATACTAGAGCCCACCACCTACCTTTATCTCTTGCCCCCATTGCACACACTCTCTCTCTACACCCTCCTACTCTCTCACTATATCCGCTTCTCTCCCCTACTCCATATCTATGTCTCTCTATCTCTCTCTTCGCCTTATTTCCCTATCTCTTTCCTATGCTTTTCTCTCCCTCCCCTTGTCTTCTCTCTCCCTCACTCCATCTTCATCTCTCCCATATCACTCCCTCTCTCTCCCCACCTCTATCTCTCAATGTATTTGTTCTTCCCCCTCTCTATCTCCCCCTTCAAATCCATCTCTCTCTCTCCATGCCTCCCTCCCTCCTCCTCTCTCCCCCCTCCTCTCTCTCTTCTTTCCTCTCTTTGTGTCTCTCCCACCTTTATGTCTCTCTCACCCACTCTATTCCCCCTCCATCTCACTCTCTCTCTAAAATATGATCCCATTATATTGTATTTAACAAATTATTAAATTCAGAATATATATATTATATATATATATATATATATATATTATAATTGTTTGTTTAAAATATTAACCTGTCTTTTGGATCAATCATGTAAAAGAAAATACAATAATAAAAAACATAAAAGAATCATGCACTAACTTTCCTCTATCATTGTTAGCCACTTTGATTTCTCTCTTTGCTTGGATACTTTGTTAAAATTCATCTATAATGTAAATTATAAACTTTTTGCTTTTAGATTTAATTAAAAAATGTTATAAAATTAAATTAAAATAAAGTATTTGTAAAATATTTTAATTTTGGAATAAGTTATGGTTTTTGTGCATGCGTTATTGATAAGCCATGTTATTGGCCCATTGTATTGTAACAAAATAATTAAAAGCTTAGATACATAACATAATAATAAAAAACATAGATGGCTCAGGTATTGATAAACCATGGTATTAGCCCATGTTATTATAATTTTATTACATCTCCCTCTCTCCCTCCCTATCTCTATCTTTTTCTTCTGTGGGTACTCGTCCATGGTATTGTAAAAAAACCTATTTATAAGTTAATAATATCCATAGTAAATATTCATGATTAAAAATCTTGTTATATTGTAAATATTAAACTTGTATCGGCTTGTTAATTAAATTTAATGATGGTTATGCAATCATTATTTTAATTTATATGGGTAAAATGGATGTTAATGTATTAGTACTTATATGTTATATATGTTAATGTGATATATATATATATATAATATATTATTAATATATTATATATATATTATACTTTTTTTTTATCTTAAACATATTAGTAAAAAGCAAATTTACAGTATAAAAAAAATGAATTTCAAAAATATGTCACGCTCACCAATCTAACACCTACACATCCAAGGCTCACACATCCAACCTAAACTGGACTCTAGAGTGTCTCTCGGCACAATAAATGAGATATCAAAAATCAAAATCCAAAATTGTAAAACATAGTGTTATGGTAAACTTGAATAAGAAATTGCTTTTATTCAGACTTACTAATTCCAGCTAATATCATGTTGAGTTTCAAAAGTACATTTTAGCATTTGGATGAAAGAGCTATGCAAATTACTTTAATTAATTCTCTTTCAGCTAAATTTTGTGCCTATTTCTTTGAGCATTTTCTCATGTCTTGCATTTAAAATAAAAATGTTCAAAACTTATCTTCATGGTGGAAGAAATTCAAAAGGAGGTTTGAGTAGAACTGGTTGAACCACTTACCAAAAAACAAATTCCTTTTAATAAAGAAACTAATGTTGGCATCGCTGGGTCGTGCAACCTTTCCAAAAGCCTTCCCATCATAATATGCGATTCAAACAAGGTACAAAACAACAACTTGAACATTTTAATGAACTATTTTTCTATAGTTTCAACTTTTAGGAGAACACGCGATTGACATATGCCTCTTACTTTCCTCTTACTTTCTTTTTTTTCCTCCAAAGATCTGGGGTTCAGCTGTATTATCAACATTTTGAATCTCCCGTGGAAAATTGTGTCGTTGAAAATTTCAAAACTATTTACGACTACTTTCAGATTGTCTAGCCCTTTGTTATTCATTTCATTCTACCAAAAGATTCATGAGAATAATCTAGAGGAAAATCATAGATGATAAGAGTCTATGCCTTTCCCAATTCCGAGAAGAAATTTACTTGAGGTTGAAGTTCAACTCTTTGTTTTCATGGAATCTTCCCTGTCCTGCACCCTAGATTTTCGATCTTCTGAGATCATAGATGGATGCGATCACTGTAAATTGAAAGGTGAATACACAGGAATCCACTGAAGCCTTGCAAACAAAGAAGAGGATAGATTAGAATTAGTAAGAATTTAATGGATATCATGAATTCAATAAATTCAAAATGTGAATTTTCATCTCATTCGGGGGTGGGTATGGACGCAGGGCGATGAAATGTACATTTGAGTGAAGGAAATTTAGCGTTGGGCTGAAAAAACGAACAATTTGTAAGACAAACAAAGCACTGAACAAACAAAGCCGAGGAGACAAGTTTCCAAATAGTTTACGTTCCTATTCTCGTAGATGTAAAGTTATTTATAGATTACTAACGTAATAAATGAGAAAGAATAGGAGGTTATGCCACATTTTCCATTTACAAGTATTTATTGGAAGTATAATGAATGCTATATTGTATATGATACTAGATATTGCTCATGCAATGGGTGTTTTGAACAAGTACATGTTCAAAACCATGGAATGAACATTGAACAACTATAAGGAGAATCTTCATATGTTTATGTCACATATGCTAAATCCATTGAGAAACATGGTTGAACACTATAAAGTGTTGTTAGAGAAGGTTGATATCTTAAATAATATTTCAAAGTCATTAACTAATAAGTATTAAGTACTCTTGGGGTAGAGAATTATGGAAATAGGTACCTTCAATAACTAATTATATATTTTTTTTGCAATCTATCCCGAATTTGTAAAAATATCGTAAGTAGGATTATGTTGGATATGTGTTGTACTCTCTTTTTATAAAGTTAGTCTCATCCTAGAGAAATGGGACTATTCCACCCTACCCTCATTGAAGAGACACGAGGGTTTGGATATGAAGCCTAGAAAAGAAAATTTTGAGTTTATTATTGGTTTCATGTTAAAAGTTCTCAAAATAAGTTATGTATATACTCCCTAAAGTTCCCACTATATTTGCATGTGTTAGAAAAAATTATGAAACTCTTTATTAACTTTGTTTCATAATAGTTATATATAAAAAGATAGTTCTTCATTACTAATTTTAGTATTCAACCCTTTTTTTCCTTAAATTCAAATTGATTTCGTGCATTTCATTCCTAAGTAAAATTCAAATCACAATTTATGTTTTTTAATAACTTTTCTATAGTTATAAATAAGTATTTTTTCCTATAAATTCAAATCCAAAAAAAATAAAATATGCACAGCTTTAACAATTAAATATATGTACAAAGACTAAACCCTTTTACCAAAAATAAAAATCTTATAGACTAATTTAACATTTAATTTAATCTTAAAATTAAATTATTAGATGAATTCTATGTTTATTCCCTTCAATCCTCCACATACTCTAAGACATTCTACACCTACCACATGAAACAATCAAATAACACAGAGAAATAAATAAACATAACCACCCCACAGAACGTGGATCCGAATAAACTGAAATCCAGTTTCCATCTTTCTTCAAGGTGCCCAAGGCCAACCTCATAGTAATCCGGAGGTATTCCCACCAGGAAAACAAGTATATCTAGTTGTGAAGAAATTTACTTGTTCTTTATATTGTGAACTTACTATATTTAAAATTTAGGGGATGTTAAAACTGCAATTTAACTTCACACGGAAGTGGCTACGATTCGTTAATAATGGCAATAATCAATTCACATAGTTTAAGACATAAAGCTCATAATCAAAACTAAACAATGTCATAAATACTGTATATATAACAAACACACAGTGATATGATATATAAGGTTCAAAATTGATCAACAATATAGATTGGTAAAAAAATGGCAGTTATTAGGTAATGAATTGCCGTGTTATTTATATGAAAAGACAATATGACACCTCTAATGCTTAAACAAATTTGGTCAAAATCTTATTTTCATGTCTCCAAAGAAATCACAATCCAGGAGGGCAATGCTCGCTGGAAATGATGTAACACGTTGCATGAAACCAGAGAAATCGTGCCCAGCACTAACATATAAGCGTTCCCCCGAGGCTTGGCAATAAGAGCAGAAGAACCAGAAGTCAATGGAGGACCATTTGTTTTGTTGGCAGTCGGAGATGGTGCGGTAGCGGAAACAGGTGATCCAAATTTTGATGGAGACGGTGCAACTCCAATCGAAGATTGCAATGGCGGAAAAGTAGTGAGAGACAGAGGAGGAGTTGATGAAGAATCTATCCGAGGAGGTGGTGAAGGTGTCATATTCATTAATAATAGAAAATTAGCTACAATAGGCACATGGGCCATTACTGTATCGAATTTCCAGCTCAGTTTTTACTGTAACTAATTTCTAATGCACTTCCAGCATAGTGTTTACTGTAACAAACTTCCAACGCATTGTTCTCCATGGCTTGTAATGATCCAATAACATAATTTTTGTTATTTGTTTAACACATTTGATCAATGGTGCAAGATAAGACAGGGTAGGTAGCATGTACGGGTGCTTTCCTTAGAGGAAAACGTCTAATGATATAAATATATGCTTAAAATATTATACATCATATAATACAATTAGACATTTTATGATGCAAATTAAAATAGTTTTTTTATTATTAATATATTTTTAAGTGTATGTCAATATTAATTCTTATAAAAATATTTTATTCATAGCTTACATTGAATATTTTTTTATATACAACATTAAAATGTTTTATTGTAACAATTTTTTTCTATATATAGATATATATGAAGTTGATATCAACACATATTAGTTAGCATAGATATTCAAATAGTTTATTTAAATCTCTTGTTGAAATATTTTTGAAAAGTATAAGTTCTAATTCAATTTTTTTATGATAGCAGACATTATTTTTTCTATTTAGAACATTGATGAGCCCCATAAATGGGTAAATATATGGGCTCATTTTGCCTCCCAACATAATTAAATCAACCATTCTATTAGCTTATTGCATGTTTTTTTATTATATTTATGCTTATGGAGTAAGTTGAGTTAGTTATGATGCCATGTGGTCTAATATGCGGTTAGTGCAGATTTTTGTTGAATTTTGAAGACAAAATCAAAGATTCAATGGACAATAGGCAGCAATAATTACAAGTGGACAAAGGAGAGGATTTATAGTGGGGAATCCCCCTCATTTATTACTGCCCACTTCGAATTCCCCTTTGATGCAGTTCGGAGTACAAACAACCAAATCAATGCACTAGGAGGCAGTGGAGCAAGTGGAGGATAACTGATGTTTATCTCGAGTTTTGGGAGCCATGCCTCCCTGATTTTAAAGAAGTTGTTGGGAGCTTCAGTTACATAAGTAGAGAGGCCTACAACCTCACTAGGGTCGGATTTTTTTTGTATTTTTTCTATTGTAAAACTCTACTCGACTTTGAGCTTACTTTTGTGGAATGTTTCATGTAATGCTATTATTGTTTTGATAATAAAGATGAGATCATTTTCGAGTTCGAATTAAGTTACCTTAGAGGGCTAAAGATCTTCGATTAGGGCCCAATCCAAGCAGCCAAGCTCCTCTTTGTTTGTATTTATATGCTTTGTTTCAGTTTATGAATTAGTTGTTGTTAGATGAATTTCTTTCTTGGTTAAGAATATGTTGTTTTTGATGGTTTAGTAGTTTGCTTTCATTTGTGTTTTCTATAAGAGGTTAAGCAGTGACAGAAAGAAGATTCAAAAGGCTAGAAACAGTTCCTTGGCCTCTTTTCCTCCTTTTGGGACTATGAATTGAGGAAAAGACCCTCTTGCTACCCCAAAAGCACAGATTTTCCTTCTCCATAGGATTTCTAGTGTTTGCAAGTGTGTTATAAGGTTAATGTTTTGCTTTAGATCTCTTCTACCATGCTCATTTTTGTATCTGCAATAAGTCTTCTTCCATGCTTTCTTTTCTTGTAGCATTGCTCAACATTCACTTCCATGGATCAAAGTTTAGACTAGCTTGATGCAAAATTCTATTTTTTTAGATGTACTCACTCCCTTTCGTGCTTGATCTTATTGGTTGACTAGCAGTTCTTTTGTAGTAGATCTCTCCTCACAGCAGGTTAGCCTATCAGCCATCACATTCTCTCTTTGATCAGGTTGCCCAAAGTTCACATCAATTCTGCCTTAGTTTTCTGCATTTTTCCGTAGGACTTCTTCCTCTCTTCCAATCATCTTTCCCTCTCCTAGTGATTCTTGGTGGACCCTAGGTGCCCTAACACATCATCCCAACCTTCATCTACCTTTTCCACCCACTCTCACACCCTCAAAACCTTTAAAACTGCTCTCGACATCCTCCTGTAGACCTGCTGTAGATCCTCTATGTCCTCTTGTAGATTTTCCTATATGCTTCCTTTTGAAGGTCAAGTGTAGGAAAAACCTCCAGAAAGACACCCAAGATCTCCTAGGACCCATCCACACCATCCTACATCCCCACAAAGCCCAAAGTCACCCTTCAACACCACCTATTTGCTTCCACCTTCACACACAATAAAATACATGCCTGTCAATTTCACATAAAAATACATAAAAATTCAAAAAGATGTTTTTTCTCATTTACTTCTATAAATAGCGTGAGTAGATGTTGTTTACTTCCTTGAGTAGGTGATGGAATTCATTTCATGGTTTTCATAGTGCTTTATGCAAAAGTAGGATTAGTGGTTAAGTAGGGTTTTCTAGGTTTACATTACATTTTAGTCTTTTTCCTTTCTGCAATTAGAGTAAGCTTTCCTTTCTTTCATCATATATAGATCTTCTTCTAGAATCCATAGAAATTGGCTTCAGCTCCTAGTGATCTTGCGCCAGCTGACCAAGTAATAGCCTGCAGTAAGAAATAGTACTTGTGCATACAGCACCGTCGCTTCCAAGTTTGTTACGAACTACTGGGTTGATAAGAGTAAAGTAGGTAGCCTAGGAGTTGCAGCATCATTGTTGTAATACTGATGCTCACCACTTTTTGGCACTGTTGTTGGGAAGCGTGAAAGTATTTTTTGATTACTGCTTTCTTCTATTTTCTATCGCAACATTTTGCTAAATAGTTTATTTAAGCAAAAGTAGAATAGTCATTTCTTTCAGCTTCTGCATTTTCTTGCTTTCCTTTTCAATTCTGCAAATTTCATTTCAACAAGTTCGTTTCAGTTAGTTGTAATTTGTTTTGATCAATCCATTTCAGTTTCGCAAGTACAATTATTGTGAAAAAAAAACCAACCAAAAATATTTTCTTTCATGCCTCATAGGAATAGAGATAATTCAAGAAAATTCTTGCCCAACACCTCCACTACCTAACACAACCAACCTTCCATCTTCGGTGGCAGTGATCAAGAAGAACCTTTAGGGGAGAAACTAGAGATATTTGAAGAAGCTATAGGGGAAGAAGAAGAAGAAGAAAACATCCCTCTTGAGCTAATGGCTAAATACATAAATGCTAGGGGGAATGGAGAGAGAATAGAGGGTACCTTTCCCAGTAGGGAGACTAATGGGGACACCAAAATGAAGAATATAATCCTTTTAGCCCTACCTCACTTCCATGGTTTGACTACAGAAGATCTTGACACCTTCTTTTTTGAGTTTACTGTCATCTGTCCAACCTATGACTATGCAGAAGACGAGCAAAAGTTGAATCTATTCCCTTCTACTCTCAAGGATGTAGCATTACGTTGGTTCATGGGGTTACCTAGAAATAGCATCACAACTTGGGCTTAGATGCAGCAAGCCTTTAATGACAATTATCGAGACTACTATAGGTCAAAAGATACCAAAGAAGAAATCTTCTGAATGACCATGGGAAGTGATGAATCCTTGGAATATTATGAAGAGAAGTTCGAACTCAACTACAAAAGGGCCAGGTGTACACTTGACCTTGAATCTCTGAAGTTGGTCCTACTCAGGGGAATTCCGAAAGACCTTCTAGACACTTTGGATTTGTTAGTTGGGGGAGACATCTACCAACTATCTTATGAGGACATAAAGACTGTTTTTAGAAACCATTCTAGAGTTGCCAAAAATAAATGTATGGGGAGTGAACCTATAGCCAGTACCTCCTCTTCCAATTCATCCATTAAAGGTGAAATTCGAAACATGATGGAAGACTTCAAAAATGAGATGTTGCAGACTCTTGCCATGCAAATGGTACCTTGCATATCGAAAGAAAACAGGAGGAAGCAGAGAGGACTTTGGCTACTTTTTATCCTAGATACACCAGGAGGCATCCTAGGAACGAATGTCCATTGAACTCTATAGAGGTTTGTTTAGTCTATGAAGAAGATCATTCTATAGATAAGTGCCCTTCCTTGCCCAGATTTAAAGCTATATACCAAGGGGCCGAAGGACCCACTGAACCACTCTACTTCATGAACCAAAGGAGACTGCATGGACCTAGACCATACCAACAGGGGATGCAAGGGACATCTCAAGCATATTACAACCCTAACCAAGTCACTTCCATAACTTCTTGGGACCCTCCTGCTCATCCTTCATGGCCCAATCCTCCTCCTTCGTCCTTCCCATCTCAATATCATGCCCAACTAGCCACTTATTCATTTCAATCCTATGTTCAGCCGCAACCTCAGTGCAATTCATCTCATCAGGGGTGGAGGCCCCAATATAACTCTCCTCTCGCTATTTTTCCTCCACCACCTATTCAACCACAACCATTACCTTCTCCTCCACCAAGGCAACCCCAAATTCCTACCCAACCAAACCCAAACCCAAACAAAAAATAGGCTCAGCAATTATATAGTGGGGAACCATCATGCAAAACTTATGTTGTAGAGATTCAGGAGATTAACTTGCGATCTGACAAGCTTCTCTCAGATAGCCAGCCTCCACCTAGGGAGGTTGAGGAAGATAAAGAGGAAAGTGAACCTAAAGCAATTCCACCCTTTCCCGAGAGACTATCTGGGGCAACACAACATAGCCCAGAAGAAACTGAACTTCTGAGAGAATTGAAACAGTTATGTGTGAAGATACCACTTCTCCAAGCCATAAAAAATGTGCCTATCTACAATACGTTGATCAAAGAGAAGTGATTTAGGCATTCAGGAAGGTACAAAAGAGATGACCCAACCATCAATGTCATAGGACAATTGTCTGACCTAATGTTGGGGCAGGTAATTTGTCTGAAATATCTGGACCTTGGAAGCCTAGTAGTTGATTTCCACATCAATGGCAGCATGATCCCACATACCTTGATTTATTTGGGAGTCGCCATTAATGTGATGAGAAAGGAAACAAGGCTCAAACTCAACCTCTAGGGCTCCTTGAGGAAGACCACGATAGTACTGCAGCTAGCAGACCACTCCACTGTGACCCCTGAAGGGATTGTGGAAGATGTGATGGTCTCCATTAATTCTTGGGAGTACTTTACTGATCTCTTAGTTCTCTAGCCGAAGGCAAAGATCACTGGGTATCCTCTCATCCTGGGAAGACCCTGGTTGGCTACTGCTGATGCCTACATCAGCTGTCGAGTTGGGAACATGACCATAAAGAATGGGCATATGTCCAAGCAGTTAATCCTATACCCTCATACCCAACCCTTGCTAGAACATGATCTACCTCTCTAGTTGGAGTAGGACGATGAGGATGAGGTCTATTCTGCACCACTTTGTGCATTAGAAACCGCCATGACGAGAAAACTGCAAGATGAGGATGATATGATTGAAAATTTGATTCATAATTCACCCCCCAGTGACTTACCATTAGAGGACATAGTGAGAGAAACCTAAAACAACCCCTCAACTAATCTCTGTGTGACCAAACCGACCTCTCTTCGTGTTAAAAATATAGAGTTTGGCTTAGAAATAATGTTGAAAATCAATCCATCCCTATCCACTTCCCAGGAGAAGGAGATGTGTAGATTATTCAGAAAGCATTTAGATGCCTTTTCCTGGAGTTATAAGGAGATGAAGGGAGTGCACCCTTCAGTATGTACTCATCATATATGCATTAAGGAACATTGCAAACCAGTCAGGTAACCTCAAAGGATGATGAATCCAGCACTTAAAGACATTGTTAAGGAATAATTGCAAAAATTTCTTGATGCAGGATTCATCTATCACATCTATGACAGTGAATGGGTCTCTCCTTTGGTGCTAGTGGCAAAGAAAAATTGCAAGTGGAGAATCTATGTCGAGTATTGAGAATTGAACAAAGCCACCAAAAAGGACCATTTTCCTTTACCGTTCATAGATCAAGTGTTAGATGGTCTGGCGGGGAAAAAGTTTTTCTCCTTCCTAGATGGGTTTGGTGGGTACAATCAGATTCAAATCAGCCCGCAAGGCCAAGATAAGACCACTTTCACTTGTCCTTGGGGTACCTTTGCATACCGGTTCCTTCTAGTTTTTGCAATGCTCTAGCCACTTTCGAAAGAGCAGTATTGAGTATATTTTTTGAACTGGTTCATGATGCAGTGGAAATATATATGGATGATTTTACTCTTTATGGTTTTGACTTTCAGGAAGCTTTATCTAACTAGGAAAAGTTCTAGACAAGTGTATTGAGATGAACCTATCCCCAGTCTGGAAAAATGCAAATTTTGATGACTGAAGGGACCGTGTTAGGCCATGCAATATCTCAACAAGGACTGCGGGTGGACCCCAACAAGCTTACCATCATCCAAAGGGTCCCACCTCCTCAAAAGGTGAGAGATGTCAGAATTTTCGTAGGCTTAGCTGGATATTACCGAAGATTCATTAAAGATCTCACCTAGCTAGCCTCTCCTTTTTTTGGCCTTTTAGGCAAAGATGTTGAGATCATATTGTCTGAAAACTATCAAGAAGCCCTAGATACCTTGAAGAGCAAGTTAGTAACTACCCCAATTCTCAGAGGCCAAAACTGGGCCCTACATTCACACTGATGCCTTGTACAAAGTAATAGGATTAGACTTACGACAAATTGATGAAAAGTTGCCTTATGCCATATACTTTATAAGCAAAAATTTGTCAAAGGCAGAGTTAAATTACACAGTGACCGAGAAGGAACTCCTAGTTGTTGTGCATTCCTTAAAAAAATTCAGACATTATATCACAGGCTATCAAACCTTCATGCACGCTGGTCATCCTGTAGCTAGATATTTGATGAACAAACTAGATGTGAATTCTTTCATTATTAGATGGTTGCTTTTTCTATAGTAGTTTGATCTAACTATTATTGATAAGCCTAGTAAAGAAAATGTTGTTGTTGAATTTTTTCTAGAGTAAATTTTCCTGTAGGTGAAGAAGGAATGGTGGATGACCAAATGCAAAATGAACATCTATTTTCTATTTCAGTACTCTCTTCATGGTTTTTTGATATAGAAAACCACTTGGTTCAACACAGTTTCCACCACACCTATCCTCAAAAGAGAAGAGCAAGATAGTAAGGACAAGCGCCCCTTTCACCTAGATTGGGGGTAATCTCTTTAAACTTGGCCCAGATCAGATCTTAAGAAGATGTGTTAGGGAGGAGGAAGTCTTTGACATTCTCCTAACTTGTCATTACGAGCCTTGTGGAGGTCATTTTTCAGCAAAGAGAATTGCCTTCAAAATATTGCAAGCAGGCTACTATTGGCCCACTCTTCATCAAGATGTGAGGAGATACACTAGCCAATGTGATCAGTGTCAAAAGATGGGGAAACATACTCCAAAGGATGAGATGCCCATGCAACCTCAAGTGACCTTTAAGCCATTTGAGAAGTGGGGCGTGGACTTTGTGGGTCCTATCAGTGCTCCTTCAAGACAGAAACAATACATCATTGTGTGCACCGATTACCTAACAAGGTGGGCAGAAACAAATGCAATCAAAGTAGCAACAGAGGAAAAAGCAGCTGAGTTTTTGAGAGAAAACATATTCCACAAGTTCAGGTATCCAAGGGAATTGGTGACAAATCAAGGCAGTCAATTCACTTCAATTTTGGTTGAAGACCTGCTAACACATCATAAAATCAAGCACAAGACTTCCACCCCTTACCATTCACAAGCCAATGGGCAGGTGGAAGTCACTAACAGAGATTTGGAAGGAATTCTGACCAAGGTAGTGAGCATCAACAGAAAAAGGCTGGGTGGATAGATTAGTTGAGGCCACATGGGCCTACAAAACAACATGGAAGACCACTACAGGGTTCACACCATATAAACTGGTCTATGGGAAGAGGGTTTTGCTGTCAATAGAGTTTGAATTCAATACACTAAGGATTGCAGCTCATCTACACCTAGACCTCATCCATGCACAAAAGGAAATGTTACTCCAGCTCAATGGAATGGATGAACAAAGATTGCAGAACCTTCTCCACATAGGGGTAGTTCAGCTCCAGAGGAAGATATGGCATGACAAAAATATCAAGGAGAAGTAATTCCAAGAAGGAGATTTAACATTGCTCTATGATTCAAGGTATAAAGACTTCAAAGGAAAGATAAGGATAAGATGGATGGGACCCTACACTATGGAAAAATGCAATGACAATGGTTCAATCCTGATCATAACTATTGATGATGAAGACATCCCCATGCTTGTCAATGGACATCGATTGAAAATTTACAAGAAGCCCCTCTCCAAGCGAAAGTTCGTTGAAGATTTGAATAAGATAGTGATGCTAGTGGAGCATGTGTTAAACTCCACTTCACCCACTC
Organism: Pinus taeda; assembly: GCA_000404065.3. Classification (NCBI taxonomy): domain Eukaryota; kingdom Viridiplantae; phylum Streptophyta; class Pinopsida; order Pinales; family Pinaceae; genus Pinus; species Pinus taeda. The sequence goes on along the minus strand of APFE030436042.1, from coordinate 139,393 downwards.
ACTGAAGTAAAAGAAGAAGATAAAAAATAAGGACTCAAGTGAAAACCTCCATGAACACTTGAAGTACCACCATTGGGTTGAAAATATCTCCTGAGGTGGCCTAGTGATATCAAAAAAAAAAACAAAAGGAAAGAAAAGAAAAAATAGAATAAGATCCCTAGGTGAAAACCTCTCTTGGAGCTGCCCAAGGCAGGAAATTAGGGTGAAAACCTCCTTGAGGAGCCCTAGTTGTTTTCAAAAAAAGAAAAAAAGAGAAAAAAGAAAAAGAAAACTAAATTTTAATGTGCATTTCAAGTTTTCAGGAGGACCACAGAGAGTGAGAGGAGATGCCATAGAGCCCTGACATTCACACCAGCACCTATTTCATCTCCTCCAAACTCTTCTCCATCATTTCTGACCTTTCTTCCACCCTACTGTGTTTTTTCTGGAAATTATGTGTTCTACAGGAGGCTCTGTGTTTTCTACAGGAGGCTTCTGTAGGAATTATAGAGAGCTAGAAATGGTTTCAAAAAGTAGTTTGAGGGGTTGGGAAGCTTCATGAAGAACATATAAACCCTACTACAACTATCAACCTACCTTTCCATCCATTCAACACTAGCATCACATCATCATCATCATTTTTTCTTCCTATCCCAAAAAAACACAGAAAAAATAGTTTTTAGTAAAAAGAGAAAAAATAAAAATAAGAAAGGAAGCAACACCTCAAATGTCACCTGCAACTTAGCTATTACCTCTCCATCTCCATCACCATCTTTGGCATCATCCTCACAACCCCCAACACAGAAATAACCTAAAATTTCGAGGGGAGAAGCAACTATAGGAGCTTCTGTAGGAATTCCTATAGCAGTTGATCCCACTAAAATCAAGCCAGAACAACAAAGGAAGTGCAACCATGAGGATTGAAGGAGACATTTGAAGATTAGTTCCAACCAGAGGATACCTACACAAGACAAACATCCACACATCAAAAGGTAGAGAGCATGCAACAAGGGAAACAAAGGCATGCAACAATAGAAAGAGCCAAAATACCTCAGAGCACATACATTTGACTCATAGGTAAGTGACTACCCCGTTCATCTATTTGCATTTGTGTAATTGAAATATATGCATGAGTAACGAGATGTTTGAGGTTGAACAAGGAAAAGGTGGCTAGTTAACTTGGCCACCTTCATCTAGTTGACTGCACTCATCCGAAGATGTCACCCTCACGAGCGCATAGTCAAATCAAAGAAAGATATGAAGGACAGGTAGTGGAGGGTATGTAAACTCTGTTGCAATAATGCGAGGTGAGTGTGGGAAAGAAACATGATGAAAAGGAAGGTGGGGACCAATGGTCCAAATATGGCCAATGTACATTTTTCCCTGCTCACCCCCATCACCGTAAATATCTAAAAGAAGTAATAAGTACTCCTCCTCGAGCACTCTCACCACCTTTTCCCTCATTCTCCCCTCTTAAACTTAGTTGAAGCAAACTCCTTGTCACCCCACAGCCTCAAAACCATAATTTTCCATTAATCTCACCCATCATCCTGCTCTCGGCGTTGTCTACAGGAGCACTTACAAGTTCTACAAGAGCACCTACAGGCAGTTCTACAGGAGGTGCGGTGAGATGTTTTTAAGAAGAAAACATGGGTTTTCTACTCGATTTCTATCTTGAGGAGGTAGGTTCCATGCATACCCACCTTTATTATCAGCATATGCAAGAAATGATATCATTTTAAGGAGGAATTGAGTCCATAGAAGAAGAGGAAGTACATAAAAGAAAATTTGCCTACTTTAAAAAAAAATACAGTTTTCCTCTCTTTTCCTGTTTCTTCAAAATTATTGTCTCCATATCTACATTTGGTGTTCAAAAGGGGTATAAGCACAATGGCAGGAGGATTCATGAGGAAGGAGCCCACTAATTCCACCAGGCTCCATCAACATCCCCAAGTAGTGGCCATATTCACAAGGGTAAATTGGATGAACCTTTTTGAGAAATTCTAAGGGTTTGATGAGGAAATTACCCAAGAATTTTCCCTCTTTAGTCCCCCACTCAAGAACACATGTAACAATCACTTTTAGAGGTCTTTCCATGGAGACAACTCCTAAATTTATCAGTAGGGTTACTACCCTTCCTGTTGGATTACCTTGGAGCAAAGATGAAAAACCAATTGGACAGGTTGCCAAGAAAAAATTCTTCCAAAACAATCAACATCCTCTAGAAGATAAAAATGGCATTAGAAGGGCTAGCATACCATACTGCTGGGATGAGGTTAATTATCAAATCATCAAATATATTTCCTGTGAAGGGGGGTACAACATAGTCTATGGCTACGATTTTAGAATCCTTCATGAGCTGAGATATGGCATTGACACTCCAACACCCCAGAAACTCAGCATCCCCTATTTCCTCCTGCAGTCCCTCATAGACTCCAACATTAAGTTTAAGGCAGGGAGGTCAAATCAGCTGGCTCACCATGGGTTAATTAAAATTTTAGTGGAAGAAGCCCTCCATACGTTCACACTCTCTATAACATGGGAAGTCTTCAGGAACATGACAGCAGAAGATGACATAAAGGCCCTCACCTATGATATTAGTCCTTTTGATAGTGAGGAAGAAGAGCAGAAAGGGGGAGAAGGGGAAGTAACTGATGACTCAACAGCAGAAGAAAATGAGGAAGAAACTAAGATAGAAGAGGAGAAGGGGGAAGAAAAAGAACAGGAAGAAACAAAGAAAATAGAGATAGAAAAGGAGGAAGAAGGAGGAGAAAAAGAGGTAACAGAGGCAAAGCAAGGAGAAGGGTCCCCTGAGACCCTGGAAAGGGAGGCGACAACTACCCTCACAGCCCTGAGCACACCAATTAAGCCAAAAGAAAATAGAAAAAGGAAGGACTACATGTATTTCAAGGCCGGGAAAAGCACAAGGATCAAAATAGGGAAACCCCAACCATCTGCAACAGTGCCCATTAGAATTGAAGAGTCACCCATTGTCAAAGGGGAAGAATCTCCCTCTAAAACCCGTGTCACATATGAAAGAGGGACTCCTAGATCTTCCACTTGGAAGGAAAAAGTGAAACTACAGGAACCAAAAACAGTCCTTAGGAGGCAGAACGAGTTCTACAGGAGACACTGTCAAAGCTACAGGAGACCCAACAACTAGAGAAAAGAAAAGAAGAGCAACCAAAAGGGAAGGAGGAAGCTACAAAACCACAAGAACCTGATCCCCAACCCAGACTTGCCTCCTATTACCATCTTCTTGAAGGAGGAAGGATAATTCCACAAACATTTGCAATTCCACTATTGTTTGAACTAGAGAAGGAAATAATAAGAACACATATGTGGATGCAAATAACCAAATCCAAAGGAGTTGAGGATGTTGGCTATATGGAGAACAAACTTAGAGAAATGGGTAGAGAGTTAAGTGTTGTTAGACAAAGAGAAGCAATTGCAAGAAACCAACTTCAAACTAAAAATGAATTGCTAAGGAGGCAACTAAAGGAGAAAGAGACCTAGCTAGCATGCATGGCTAGCTTAACAATGCAGGCACTGTAATCTAGAACACTAGCAAAATTCTATGGATTATACCTCAATGACCAATGGCTACAATTTCAGATCAAGACTTTGGCACAAAGAGGCACAATGATTTTTCAAGATTACAGACAGTTTATGGACCTGTGTGATCAAAGCACAGCAGAAGATAAGGCAAAGATGGTAGAATTTTACCTACATAATATGGCCCTCACAGACATGAATGTGTTGGACCCCAATGCTAGGCTAGGGGACCTACAACTAATGGCCATGGCTTCCTAGATGAACCATGAAGAGTTAACGGAAACATTAGTAAAAAGGTTGATGAGAAGGGAGCAGAATGAGCCATTAATGATCAGAGCTGAGCCATCAGATCCCATGGCTCTCATTATCACACACCAACTACTTGCCAATAATCCTCAAATTTCCCCTATATATATAAGTGATCAAGCACAGGCCATTGCATAGTTTGAGGACATGGAAAGGTTACCTGGGGATGACTACGTGCATGCATGTATGAGGAGATGGAACAACTTACCACATAGTCTGAATATCAAGGAATATCATTCCCCAATGAGAATGAAGGAGGCACTAAGGAGAGTGTCAATGTACAAGCACTCAATGCAAAGGCTACAAGTCAATTATAAAAGATGAGGAGATTGACTAAGTTTCTCAGAGGATGAGCAACACCTTAAGTAGGGGGGTGATGATGAGCCCCATAAATGGGTAATTATATGGGCTCATTTTGCATCCTAACTAGTCAAATCAACCATTCTATTAGCTTATTGCATTTCTTTTTATTATGTTTATGATTATGGAGTGAGTTGAGTTAGTGATGATGCCATGTGGTCTAATATGTGGTTAATGCAGATTTTTGTTGAATTTTGAAGAGAAAGTCAGAGATTCAATGGAAAATTGGCATAAATAATTTGAAGTGGACAAAGGAGAGGATTTATAGGAGTGAATCCCCCTCATATTTTACTCCCCACTTTGAATTCCCCTTCATGCAGCTTGGAATACAAACAACCAAATCAATGCATTAGGAGGCAGCCGAGCAGGTGGAGGATAACTGATGTTTATCTCGAGTTTTGGGAGCCAACCCTCCCTGATTTTAAGGAAGTTGTTGGGACATTTAGTTGTATAAGTAGAGAGGCCTAAGGCCTTAATAAGGTTAGATTTTTTTTGTACTTTTGCTATTGTAAAACTCTGTTTAACTTCGAGCTTACTTTTATGGACAGTTTCATGTAATCCCATTACTGTTTTAATAATAAAGATAAGATCCTTTTTGAGCTAGCACTGAGTTACCTCAGAGGGATGAAGCTCTTGGGTTAGGGCCCAATCCAAGAAAGCAAGCTCCTTTTTGTTTGTATTTATATGCTTCGTTTCAGTTTATGGATTAGTTATTCTTAGATGAATTTCTTTCTTGGTTAAGAATATGTTGTTTTTGATGGTTTAGTAGTTTTCTTTCATTTGTGTTTCATATAGCAGGTTAATCAGTGATAGAAAGAAGATTTAAAAGGCTAGCAATAATGCCTTGGCCTCTTTTCCTCCCTTTGGGACTATGAATTGAGGCAAAGACCCTCTTGCTGCCTGAAAAACACAGATTTTCCTTCTCCATATGATATCTAGTGTTTGCAAGTGTGTTAGAAGGTTAATGATTTTCTTTAGATCTCTTCTACCATGCTCATTTCTGTATTTGCAATAATTCTTCTTCCACGCTTTATTTTCTTGTAGCATTTCGCAGCATTCACTTCCATGGATCATAGTTTAGACTAGCTTGATGCAAAATTTTGTCTTTTTAGATGTACTCACTTCCTTTCTTGCTTGATCTTATTGGTTGACTGACATTTATTTTGTAGAAAATCTCTCCTCGTAGCAGGTCATCATATCATCCATCACATTCTCTCTTTGATCCATGCCCTACAGGTCGCACAACGTTCACCTCAAATATGCCTTAGCTTTCTGAATTTTTCCATAGGACTTCTTCCTCTCTCCCAACCATCTTTCTCTCTCCTAGTGATTCTTAGTGGAACCTAGGTGCCCTAGCGCATCATCCAAACCTTTTCCACCCACTCTGACACCCTAAAAACCTTCAAAACTGCTCTCGGCGTCCTCCTATAGACCTCTTGTAGATCCCCTGTGTCCTCTCGTAGATTTTCCTGTAGGCTTTCTTTTGAAGGCCAAGTGTGGGAAAAGCCTCTAGAAGGCCACCTAAGACCTCCTAGGACCCATGCACACCATCCTACATCCCCAAAAAGCCCAAAGTCACCCTTCAACACCACCTATTCACTTCCACCTTCACACATAATAAAATACATGCCTATCAATTTCACATAAAAATACATGAAAATCCAGAAAGATGCTTTTGCTCATTTGCTTGTAGAAATAGCGTGAGTAGATGTTGTTTACTTCCTTGAGTAGGTAATGGTATTCATTTCATGGTTTTCATAGTGCTTTTTTCAAAATTAGGATTAGTGGTTAAGTAGGGTTTGCTAGGTTTACTTTACATTTCAGTCTTTTTCCTTTCTGTAATAGAGTAGCCTCTATAGAGTAAGCTTTCCTTTCTTTCATCACATATAGAGCTTCTTCTGGAATCCATAGAAGTTTGCTTGAGCTCCTAGTGATCTTGCACCAACTAACCAAGTGATAGCCTGGAATAAGAACTAGTACTTGTCCATACAACACCGTCACTTCCAAGTTTGTTACGAACTACCGGGTTGATAAGAGTAAAGTAGGCAGCCCAAGAGTTGTAGCATTATTGTTGCAATACTGGTGCTCACCAAACATAATTTTTATTTTTTTATTTTAATTTTAAAGGAGGATTGACTTACACATCCCCGCATACTTAGTTGAACTTACACATCCCCTCATACTAGGTTGTAGAATGAGCCTCTTGGCTCAATAAATATAAAGTTGAACATCCTTGGAAAACTGAATCATTATTTTATTTTAATTGGAGAAAAGGCTAAAGAGACTATTTCCATATGAAAATGCAATAAAAATAATTTGTGAAGTTGATTGATAGTGAGAAGATAGAGAGATGTTGATTTACTAAAGTTTAATATTGATTGACTATACTTGCATGTTTAATACATGGAGTAAGAATTATTCATATCTACAACCATAAAGTGAGTATTACTAAGTTTTATATTTAAATTAGTTTTGAAATAATATTTATGTGTAGTTAAATTT
>APFE030436042.1:114128-132471 GCA_000404065.3 Pinus taeda | reverse complement strand
TATGTTATATTGATATTTTGAATAAATATAATAAAATATTTATAACAAAGTAGGTGCTTGTAATAATTAAACAACATATTTATTTTTCAATTTAAGAATATTGGAAAATGATATTTATCAATATCGAGTGTAGAATTTTAATTTAAATCTTTTCGGATTAGAAACTCATTTCCAAGATAAGTTGAAACTCCCAAAAAGGTCTTAGGTTCCATTTAATTAGGGATTCTTCAGTCCTATTTGAGTATTTTTATGTAGTTGAATCTTTAGGTTATTGTGATTTGAATAAATATAATAAAAAATTTGTGTAATTTTTTTTTTATAATTAAATACCAATATTAAATTTAAATTTTAGAAAATGGTATTTATATGTAGAATTTAAGAATAATAAAATGTAGAATATTATTTGATTTTTTTATATATTAGAAACTCATTTCTAAGATCATAGAAAGTACATTAACTAGCCATTCCTAATGAATAAATAATTTATTCTATTCATTCCCATTTCTAAGATCATATAATATCTAAATAGGGATAATATATTTTGGAATGTTTAGAGTGGTTGTTCTTATGTCACATTAATTAGTTTGTCATTTTGATATTCAAAGATTTCTTGACATTAACTAAATAATTTAGTTACATATTTGTCAAATCTTTTGGATTTTTGAACCTTGAGATGATCTTTCTAGCTTAGGGTTTTTGGTGAAATTATTCTATGGCACAGGCCACAAGAGGAATTCTAAATCTCTATTCCTTTTTACCATAACTCCATCAAAAGACACGAGTGCCTCCCCACATTTACAACACACAAATTACAAACCTATTTCAAATTTTCCTCAACAATGAGATAAATTCAAAGGGACAAAGCAATTAGGTAATTAATATCATCATTCTAGTAACCAAGTAGCCAATTTTACTTCTTTGACACTATAAGTCTCTATCTATGCTTTCATATAGAGAGATTGAACCTAGAAGAAAAGGATTTGCTAGTAGATATAGTATCAAACATTGTTGAATATTGGAGGTATTACTCTTATGCAATAACCTATGTGCAAATAAACATTCCCAAGCCTCTACTAGCATCCATAGATACTTCCTACCATGACACCATATAGATGGAATCTCTAGATTATGAGCACATTTTTTTTCATTCTAGGAAATTCCATTAATAAAATCGACATTTTAGAGATTTCGCCCTAAATTTGGTCATTATTCGATTATGTCATCAACAAGCTAAACATCTTGAGTTCTTTTAGAAACTCCCCTCTTGTTAATGCAACCCATGCACTGCACCTCCTCCCACCTCCAACAAGGGTTTGAAAACTCATAACGACCTTAAAACCCTAGCATCTTAGCAAGATCTAAGTACATCAGACAGATCACATCCTAAGAATTCTTCATATTCTCATTAAAATATGACTAATAGTAACTCCCAATCGAACCCTTATCCAAAACCCAACACTAAATCTTATTTAATCCAGTAGCATAAGTAGATAGAATCACTCATCTCTAAGGTAATTGTGATCGTACTTGTAGGAGTACATAGCTAGGAAGTAGCACCAAGTTCAAATTCTACAAATGGATCTCGTCAGATCCAAATCATAGTTATGCATGAAACCATTAGGTACTAAATATAATCAATCTAAATTAGGCGTTTATACCCATTCCTTTACATCATCAATAAGCTTAAAAAGAGGGAAAATGTAGAGGGATATGATGCAATAATTAACTTATTCAAGAACTAGTGGAAATCCTAGTGAACTTAGGGTGCATAAATATCATCATGAAAATTTTATCTTTTGGACCATCCAACCCTTTATAACTAGAATTCAATGGAATATAATATGACTCAATTGCAAGGGAAAGCATCACATTATTTAGAAAAACTATAGCAAATATCAACCAACAATTATGACGATTTAGGAAACCATGTGTTCTAGTGAAAAAATAAATTCAATCGACCCAAAATGCTATATAGGTTATCAATTAGCGGATAAAGACGCAAATGGTAATTATTGAGGACTATCAATATTATAGAACCTCATAGAGACATTCACCTTATAAATTCTTGTGACACCCATCACTCTAATTGTAACATTTCAACCCATAAGATCATTTCAAGTGGGACTTTTATCCAGTGTCTACGGACCGTCTACCCTAGGATACAAAATTAACTTCCTTAAAGCTCTATGTAGTAACAAGCCCTTTATTTAAAACCTCCTTGGGTAATTGGATGGGTTTTTAACATTATGAAATACTTGAACAAAAAAAAATGGGGGCTCAAACGCTTTCATGTATATTTAGAACACTTTAGGGGCCTGATGAGGCAATTGAAAGTTGTGGATCTAGATAAAGACAATCTGATTCATAAATTGGAAAATTAAAGGGGAGGATCTTATATAGTTCCATCTCATTTGGATCATTTCCTAATCTTACAATCCACAATGGAGAAGAAAAAATTCATTAAAGGCTCCATTATACCTTCTGGAGGCTTTTAACATTGACATGTTTGCTTGCATATACACATCAAGGGTAGCGCCAAGAATAAATCATTTTGATTCAATTTTTTTTAGATATCAAACCCATTAATCATGGAATACATTCAAGATTAATGGTGGGAGGAAAATTATGTGAATTTTAACGCTGTATAAATAATACTTACAAACAAATTGTTAAAACTAATAGAAAAGATACAATGGCAATCATAGCAAATATACAAAGACATTTTTCTCTTGGAACCCAAAACATAGAAACCATATTGATTTTCATTATGTTCCTTTAAAATGTTATAATACATTATATACATGGTGTATCATTCACAAAACCCGAATCCATTGACCCTGAATTAGAATATAACCATAGTTCCTTTGCTCAGATCTACAAAACCATGGAAAAAACCACAATGTGCTAAAAAATGACTTTCTGTAGTCTACCAAAAATGGATGAAAAAAATCACCCAATTTTTAGCATTGTCCCAAAACCATTATAGTGGGGCTACTACCCCTACAAACACCCTCAAAAATAATATAACACATATGAAAAGAATGGCATTGGATTCCATGCAATGTACCACTTTCAACAAAATTTCAAATATATGAGTGACAAATTGAAACAATGGAATAAGGTGGATTTTGGAAATGTTTAAAAAATAAAATGACTAATGTGTAGCAGATGATAATTATATAGGGAATCTTAGATAATGTTTTAGTTGAAGATGTCGATGTATCACATATTTCAATAGAATTTGAAAAATTGTATTACAATTTCCGATTAAAACACATTTCAATAAATTTGGAATTATGCAATGGATATTGAATTTATAACTTTAATTATAATAAGTTTGAAAATCTGTTAGTTTGGAAAACTTCCATTACAATTACCTATTACAAACACATCCCTTTAAATTTTTAATCATGTCATGGATCTAGAATTTAGAACTTTAACTGGATTAAGTTTGAAAATCAGTTAGTCAACTACTTTTAAGGTATCTTTTCACCATTTTTGGCGATAAAATTTTCACGAGTTAATGATTTAGCAATACATAGTTAGAAGAAGATATAGATTAAAAATTGAAGTAGACCATTTAAAACGTATTATCAATTAATTATAAATTATTTGTTTTGTAAAATTTGCATCTTTACTACCCTAGATCTGAGTGGCAATCATGAAGATGTTGACACCCATGCACATCAACTTTGCAATACCTCGAGCCTAGAAATGGAATCTGGCAACAGATGCAACTAGTCTTTCATTGTGCCTCAAGAAGGGAGAGACGGGGCAGTGTCAACTATCAAGTACACCCCCGTCAATAATTTAATGTGCATTAAGCATTGGCCTCCTCCACTTTCCCTCTACGGTTACCATCTACCGTTGCAACGATGTCTTATCTCACCTTGAAAATCAATTCTAACTTTCAATAGGAGGTTTCCTATCGACTATCTCAGATCCATTCCTTTTGTGGCCTTACGTCCATGGTTCACGATCGAGGAAGGCCATATGGAGGAAGGTGTGGGTGAGGCCAACCTCCTCACCCTTTCTCACACAGGCATGGAGATGAGCACCTTGATAGTGTATTTCCACACCCCCTTCGAAGCATGCTGGCTCACATTGAAGCCCGTGAGTTTCAAACCTTAAGAGACAACCTTTGGGCCTTGTGAAATGTGATGGGACATCATTATAAAGGCCAGAACAACATTTGTGTATAGCACAAGGGTCATGTGCTAGATTTGGAATATCACCTCCATCATGTGAAGTCAGCATACAGTCAAATTTCCCATCTTCTAGGCATGAAACTTTAGGGGATGATTCCCCATCAACAGATATTTTCACAGATACCTCTAACTCCCAAAAAAGTGTAGCTTCTCTTCATTTCAGGTCGCACATTCCCTTTCGTGGTCGTCGCCTACCTCACCAGAACTTAATGTTGAACTTAGTGGGGACGGTTCCTTCCCATGACTGAGGAAGATTTGCAAGTTGCTAGAGTAATGGAATTGGTACCCACATTAGTGAATCCAATAAGTGACTGTATGAAATCCATGCATCCTATAGTCACCCAATCTCTTACGTGCTTCCTCTTCATGAGGATCTGGACTTCTATAATCCATGCCCAATGGTTGAGGAGAATCCACTAGAGCATCATGCGGGATAAGTCGACCTTTCAAGGTACTGTGTTTATCCATTGCTCATTTTTTGTACTAGTAGTTTCTATGTTTAGTGACCAACCTTATAGTTTTATTATCAATCTGTCATGTTTTGGTGCATTTTGGAGAACTGTAAAGGTGGGGAGGTTTTATGATTTCTCCACTAGGACGTTGACGTTATCTCAAAGAAAGGTCTCCAACTACATAATGGATTAATCTACCTCGAAGAATTGATCAAGAGAGGATGTCTCCTCTCTAGCCTTTTCCAACTATTATGATCCTTTCCTCAGTTATGTTAAGTATCTTTTTGTTTCTTTCCTATCTTCAACTAGTTACAATTATTTTTTAGCCGAACCATCATTTTTATGGGTTCAAAGTAGTACAATAATAAATAATATATATATATATTATATATATATATTATATATTATTTGTACTGGTAAAATCTCAAATTATGATGGAAGCATCTATGGCCTATATATATGAATGATCGCTTAGTGTCTTTTGATATTTATCCTTGATTCCTTATGAATATCATGATATTGTTGTGGCCTGCATGAAAAAGAAAAAGAAACAATAAATAGCTTCACGTCTTGTTGAATTCTATGAGATTATAGCAATTACAAATAATGTTTTTAAAATTTGAAATTTAAAATGTTAATATGGATGGGAAAATCGAATGACATATTATGGTGCAAAAGGTTTACCGACATCCATTTACACCCCATACCTTGAATGAACTTGAATAGTCCACTTAACATAGATTATCAAATAATTATTCCATGTTTTATTAGGAAAATGGTTTTCTTTTACATGGAGTTCTTTTTCCGAGAAAAACACTGTCACATTTATGCATTGATATTAAACCACATGCTAGGTAAATAAATAGGTCAATAAATGAGTAAATAAATGGCCTCTTGACTTATTGACTTATGTGGGATGATTGCATATATAAGTAATTTATTTAAGAATACATAGTTATAAAAAAATATGGATTGAAAATTAAATAGCCGACATAGAACTCATTATCAATTAATTCCAATTTGTTTTGTAAAGGGTATAACTTTACTTAGATTAAGATCTTACATAATTTCAAAAGTACAATAAATTTATAAACTTGTATCAATGCAGATAACTAGATAATATACAATAAATAGATTAATGCGTTGTTGGATTGAATTACATTATTTCCATTACAGAAGATTTATAGATTGTATAGTCATAATGACTTTAGAATATGTAAGAATGATGGAAATTTTGATGGTTTTTTCATAGAATCTCCAATACAAAATATCAAAGAACAAAATGTATTTAGCATCTATAAAGGTTCTGGCCCATAATCCAACGTTTACTAATACAAAAATCTAGTCGTATCTTAAAAAGAAAAGAGTGGTACCTTCATTTACATTGAGAGTTATTTCAAAATATACATTTCACATTTATATATGATTAGTAGTGCATATAAGTAAATAAAAATCAATAAAAATAACTTTTTTCCCCAATGGATCATATAAAATGATTTTAACGAAAAATTTCATTTAAGAATGGAAATTCAAGTAAATATAGACATTAAAAAAAAAAAAAAAAAAAAAAAACCTTAGTACAAGAAAATGAATGCAAAAATGATTAAAATTTCCAAAAAGTAAAAAATTGTACAAATTAATTCACAAAAAACTATGTCCAAGTTGCATTGAAAAATTGGAATGTTGTTGTAACCAAATTTATTAAAAAAATTATCTTCATCCATTACAATTAAGTACATTCTATATTGAACACTTCAATGTACTCATGTTTCTCTTTGATAGGAAGAAGTGTCTTAATAAATGGAAATAAAACCTACCTATGACAAGTATCTTTCTCTTGTCCTGTATAGGGTTTTATTAAGATGTGATTTCATCGATATCTGATCAATTGAGACAGATGATTTTATTTATCTATTAGATACAAATTTGATTCTTGATATTTCTCTGCATACTTTTACCACACATTAGTGAGTCTTTTCTAATAGAAATGCATTGCTCTCCCTGCTTTCACTTTCATTTGCAAATGGCATTGATACATATCCCGTATGAATTTAAATTCACCAATCTAAATATTTTATTTTTCAAGTACTTGTTGGATGTACTTGTTAGTCACATCTGATTTCCATATTGCAACATCATAAATTTTTAAGAAATATTTTAATACTTCTGAATAAGAAGACATAAAAAGATAGGACCTATCACCAAAATTTCAATCTGGTTATCTTTGAATATGGAAAATTGGTCCATTTGTAGTGTATGATTAGAAGAATACTCCAATCATTTCAAAGATCAAAAACATATTTCCACTCACATTATTGGCAATATGTATGTACACTGCAAACACAGACATGACATTAACATATCACCACCTCAACACTTTGTTATATAAGAACATCAAAACATAACACTTCAAAATGTTTAAAAGTTGATGTTAGTATATATTATGAATTTTTTCCATTCGCAAAAAAGTGAATTTTTTGAGTTAAATAGGGATGAAAAACATTTACACCAGCCCCATTTATGTGAAGACATTAATGATATGTCTACTTACATATAACCTAACAACTTTATTTAATTTTTTTGATACACATGTTACATGAACATACTGACCCACCATTTAAATTGTTGATTTTAGGAGTAAGAATTATTTGTTTACTCATAATTGATGAATATACTTTGATTAGTCCAATTCAAGTAGAAAAACTAATTATATGTTAATTTCCACATAAAACAGAATCAATGTCTAAATTTTAAACATACTAATAAATAATATATTATGTTCTATAATGTATCTCTTAGTTTCTTTTGGTGGTTATTTTAGCGCAAGATCTACTTGTTGGTGTTGCCTCCAACATATCATAGTTTTTTTAACTTTTGCGGAATATGAGAAGTTACAAGAACAAAATAAAACTATTTTATTTCTACTAATGACAAACCTCAGCACCAATATTTCTATTGGTATTATGAAATACAAGTCAACTTCAATTAATAAAGCCTACAAAGTATAATAATAAATCATGGTGTCATACATATAATGACAAAGGGTTCATATTATAGATAGTATATGTACATTTATGCATGAAATACACACTTGTCATGTAATGATCCTCCAAAGTATCTCACAAATTTGTTTCCTTTATAAATTTATTCAACATTTTCCATACCACATCGATCAGCTAATTCTCAATATCATTTATTCCAATGAATGGAGTAGCAAGAAAAATATTTTATTGAAGAATTTCTTGCACATTCTAAGGTGAACAATCCACTACCACAATATTAGTTGCATCATATTTGGTATGAAATCCCCACAACCTTATTAATGATTTAGGGGGTATAACATTTTCTGGATCGTAAATGACCTTATGTCACTTTCGTGGTTTATAATTTGAAGCAGTCCACATAAATAGATGTTGATACAAGTTTGATTTCTTTGAAACTAACATTTTTAGAATTCTTGATGTTGTTTGTTTCAAAGTTTTCATCCAAATTGCAATTTCAAGAGATTTACTCTACAAACACATTTCAAGAAAATACTTTTCATATGTTCGAAACCAAAATAGTTTTTTTCTATATTGAGAAATCTACTTCTCTAATTTTCTAAATATGGGCCTCTGTTGCACTGTCATCAATTCTATAGTAAAAAAAATCCTTCAACTCTAAAATAATGAGTTTCTTTCCATTTTTTAGTTGCAACACAATTGTAACACCCTCCTCCCACATTTACCCAAGCTAACCGGTCCAACAGAGTAAACATGTGATGAAGAGTTACTATGACATGATTCAACTCCCCAAGTACTTTTGAGGAAGTTTAATCAACAAACCAAGACCAAATTGACATTACATAGAAGCTACATGACCCCTAGGGATTAACCAACCACTCTAGGTGCCCAACCCCTGGGTTAACTTTATTTTTAACTAGACTAACCTTTAGTCTCTCCCATGACAAGCCCTACAAGTGAATGTAATGCTTTATTTACTCCCATAGCAAGGAATCCATGTGATTGTAGTATTTTTTAGGTAGTTTTATGCCTGCAACCTCAAAATACGAGCCACGTTTTTAGAGCTAGGACTCAGGCCTCTACCAAGAACTTAATGAAATTCTCAGCAGGGGTACATAACATGAATTCATGGCATTTAATGAAAAACTTGAACAAGGACATATCTTGACTCATCCTAACCATGACAGGCATTCCGTCAAACACATCATAAACATGTAATGTATAGGTCATATAAACACATATAAACATATGGACCTCATAGTTAACTAAGATTCATCAACAAGGTCTGGTTACCTCTCAAAATAGTTGATTTATCATACACTAGGTCATCCATTCATTAAAATTTCATTTACTAAACAAATCATGATGAGAGCCACAACCAAAGTCCATCATAAAACCATTCTTATAACCAACATATAACCAATAGATCATAAATGATAGGATAGCCATTAGAATAACATAATAACATGAACATTTACTCATAAAACTCAAGAGAAAATATTATTATTATTCATATGCAAAATCCAACAAAGTCGGGGATTGGGCTGAACCAAATCTTTTCTTTAGCCAATCAACCGCATGCCATATTCTGAGCATGAATGTGGGACTAAAAAAAAAAAACCAACCAGGGCTACTCAAGATTTATTGTGTATCCCTCCATTATCGCTCAAGGGATTCCTAGTCCCTAAACCCTCATCTATACAACTAGGATTTATCGTGTATTGCGCCATTACCGGTCACAGGATTCCTAGGCCCAAACAAAGAAGCATACACTACAAGATTTACAACAATCCCACCATATACTAGTCGAGGGATCATTAGCTTAAACAAGCATGGATGCCTCAAAATATCTCTACCAATAATGTGAGGAATTCCTTATCTCCGCCTTTAGGTTTTACCGTGTATCAAACCATTATCGATCAAGGGATTACTATGCCTTTGGGAATTTTCTTAGGACCACCCCATTCAGTTTTGAAACCATCCAATAACCCATCTCAACCAAGTAAAAGAACCCAATCACACCATGACTATTTGGAAATTGCTAGGCAAGGCTAAAACCACTATTACACCTTGCAAAATCCATGTATATGATAGGAAGAGAACCAAATAAACGCATGCATGTACCATGCATGCCAAAAATAACAATGAAACCTTACATGTAACTCGATACCTGCAAGTAATCTCACTGTAGTCGCCTGATCCAACTCTTCCTTCTTGCATCATTGCTTCCCTTTACTTTCTTGTCCTTCCTTTGCCTTCCTCTTTGCTAGATTGCTCCAAGAATGCTCCTTGATTTTTACTTCATTCTCCTCCTCACATGTAACCAATAACCTTTCACCTTTGTTTTCTCCTAGTTTCTTTTATTTTTCATAATTAAAATGTGAATTGATGCCTCTTTCCATTTGAAATCCTTTTCCATTGCATTTTCCAATTTCCCCCTAGCCATAATAAAACAAATGAACACCCACTAGGAATCTTTTCCCAACATTAAACTTGCAATAAGTGTCCCATGACCTTGCTCTTATTTTTTCCTTTATTAACTTTATTACTTGAAATTTTAACCTGAGGTTATTTCGAACACCTTCCCCTTAGGGGAAAACCATCCTCGATTTTCAACGACACTTATAACTAGTAAGACCGTTGAAAAGAAAAACATACTATCCATGGAGCTTTATAAGTTAGCTCCATGCAATATTTACAATGATCAACCTACTGAAAAGCAAACTAACACGAAAAACATAACAACATGACACCCATACCAGTTATTGGAGCTTTATAACACAGTTTGTTGTAGTATTTACATCCACATACATATATACATATACCCAAATCGCTTTGCCTCAACTGGAAAACAATGAAGGATACATAGCCCACATTTTATCATCTATCTCCCATGTAGACTCATCAGGCCCAAATTCCTTCCACTACACTTTAGACTGCTTGATTTTTCTATTTTGAATCATGAGCATCATTCTCATAAAATGCACTAAGGTTCTTACTACAATTATCCTTTTGGCTCCACCTACAATACAGACCAATCAATAACATGATGAACATCCTTCACAAACCTTTTAAGTAATGAAATAAGGGAAACATCATGGACTTTCCCTGTCGGAGGTAGTGCAAGTCTATAGGTCACTGCTCTAATCTTATCAAGAATATCAAAATGCCTGCAATATTGTGGTCCAGCTTCACACATGACCCAATCATAAAGGAACTCTTATTGGGCTTGATGGGCAAGTACACATTCTCCCCAACATGAAATTCATTAAATTCCCTGTTCTTATCTACATAAATTTTATGTTTGTCCTATGTTACTTTTAGATTTTTCTTTATAACCTACATTTCTTGTTCCATGTCTACCAACATATATGTTCCTATCAACATAGTGTTCACTGGATCACTCAAACTAATAAAAGTGTTACAACTCTGCCCATAGTGTTCCCCAAACAAGCTCATCCTCAGTGACTCCTAATACCCATTATTGTAAGAAAACTCAACTAGTGGTAGATACTCTTACCACTTCCATTGTTGGTGCATAACAAACATCCTTAGCATATCCTCCAGTATCTTGTTAACCCTCTCTATCTGTCCATGTATCTATGGATGATAAGATGTGATAAGGCCAACTCTATCCCCAGACCTGCAAATAATTATTTCGAGAATCTAGAACTGGACTTGGCATCTTTGTCTGACACAATCTTCTTCAAAACACCATGCAACCTCACTATATCACTGATGGAAACCTATGTTACATCATTCTATGAATATGTAGACTTCACTAGAATGAAGTGTGCTACGTTTGTTAACTTGTCCACCACAACCATGACAAAATCGTATTGTTTAGATGTCCTCAACAAACCTATAATTAAATCCATGGAAATGACCTCCCATTTCCACCATGGAATTGTAATCGGTTGTAGTAATCCACCCGTATTCTAACACTTTGCTTCTACCCATTGGTAATCCAAGGACCTAGCCATAAACTCTGCCACTTCCTTCTTTAGATTTGGCTGGTAGTATAACTTATTCATTATTGTCAATTTCGTACGGTATCCTTGTTGTCCTGAATATGTCTTAGCATGAAATTCCCTCAAGATATGCTTCTTGAGCTCACTGTTGTCCTACACATAGATCCTATCCCTAAATTTGACCAAACCATCTATTGTGAGACGATACTCCACATCGTCATCAACTATACCCTACTACTATAACTTGTGCCGATGATATCTATACCTTCCACCCTATTGTCCTTCTTGTAGTACTTGATCGTATAAATTTGTCCCATAAGAACTCATAGATTCTATGTGATTTACCTATATCTACGTGCTATGAGCATCTAAAACCCAATTCTCCTTACCCTTTATGTACCTAATCTCAAAATCAAACTCACTGATGGCGGCCAACCATCTAGATTTTTTGGCATTAATATTTGGCTGGTAAAACAAGTATCTCAATCCATTATGATCACTCATCAATACAAACCTCCTGCCAAGAATATAGTGTCTCCACATCTTCAGTGCATGGATGAGCGTTGCCAACTCAAGATCATGCATCACATAATTATGATCATGTTCATTCAATTTCCTTGATTCATAGCATAAAACATGTACCTCCTACATCAAAACTCCATCAAGTATTCTCTTGTATGGATTTGAACACACTACAAACTCTTTATCCTGCTCTGCAATCTTTAGAACTAGAGCATTTGTCAAGCAACTAGTTTTATTGCTCAAAACATTCTCCACATTGTTCTATCCATTCAAATTTCTTACCTTTCCTTTGCAATGATGTAATAGGATAAGAAATCTATGGGAGGTTACTAATGAGGCTCCTGTAGTAAGCTAGTAACCCCATAAATGACCTTACATCATCCACATTCCTAGGAGCTACCCATTCCATGATAGCCCTTATCTTTGTTAGATCTACTGCTATGCCTTCCTTGGAAATAATATGCCCAAGTAATGTACTTATGTCTAAAACAAACTGTATTTGCTAAGTTTGGCATAAAACTAATGCTCTCTTAGAAATATCAATACTACTTCTAAGTGTTTGACATCCTCTTCCTCATTCTTAGAATATATCAATATATCATCAATGAAGACAATAACAAACTTGTCCAGATAAGGATGCAACACACTATTTATCAAACAAATAAAAGTATTTAAAGAATTAGTCAAACCAGATGGAACTAAAACAAACTCATAATTCCCATACTTGGTCCAAAAGGAAGTCTTTTATATGCCCTCTTCTTTAAAGCGTACTTGATGGTATCTTGATCTTAGACCAATCTTTGAGAACATTGTTGCTCCCTTCAGTTGGTCAAGCAAGTAATTAATCTTGGGTCACAGATAGTTGTTCTTGATGGTCACCTTGTTCAACTTCTTGTATTCAATGCAAAACCTAAGAGTACCATCCTTCTTCTTCACAAACAATACTAGTTCACCCCACGATGTCACACTTTTCCTAATGTATTCTTTGTTAAGAATTTCCTTCAACTGCAATTTCACCTCCACTAACTTTGTTGCACTCATCCTCTATGGTTCCTTTTACATTGGTGTTTCCCTTGGTACCAACTCAATAGAGAATTCCACTTCTCTATGAGGTGATAATTATGAATTATGTGTTAGGAGCACATCCTGGAACTGTTGTAAGATCGGGTACCTACTCAATATATATGCATGCTCAACATTATTACCCTTATCACTAGAAATATGGACTGAAAATAACATACCCCCTTTCTCGCAACTACACTTTGCTTACATAGTTGTCACCATTCTAACAGATGTAGCCTTCTTCTTACCCTGTAGGATTATTTGTTCTCCATTTTCATCCAAGAACACAATAGCCTTGTCATAACAATCTACCATTTTCCTTTGAAGGTACAACCAATCCATAGCCAACAACATATTGTACGATCCCAATGGAAGAAATTTCAAATGCGCTGATGTAGGCATACCATTTAGTTCAAATGCACAAGCTCTTACCCAATGATGAACTCTTTTCTTTGTACCTGTAGCCAACTGCACTGTAAGTAGATCCAAGTTCAATAAAAATAAAAGGAACTTGACCACAAATCTTACTGTCTAACTTGGTAATAGATGCCTGGTGATATGCCTCCCTATTATCCAATGTTGCATAGACCCGAGAAATGCTCTATATAACATACCCAACTGTCTACGCCTCCTAAGAAATTTAGATATGATGCCTATCACCATCATACGACATAAAATCCTTCTTAAGATGCTCCTCACCACATGTCCAACACTACAACTATCCCTTGCCTTAACCTTTATTCTACTTCCCTCCAGGCTGTGATCCATGTCCCTATCCAAATACATTAAAATTATTGTAAGGAATAACATTCTCTTTCTCACCTACATCCTAAGGTATTATTCACTTGGGTGGCCACTTTCCCTTAGCTTTTCCTTTCCCTTTCCAACCATGCTAAGATTTAGTCTTACGCTTTGATTTCTCATATAAGTGTTTCAACTTTCTGATGGTATCCTCCAATGATATAGGATCATAAAATTTTATCATGTCTTTGAACAATATCAAGAAATCACTGATGAATTTTTGTATCTTCGCCTTCTCCTCCTTCCAATAAGGTACATACCTCAACAACTCCAAGAATCTGCTAGTATACAACTCATCGGTAATGGATCCCATCTTCAACTCATAGAACTCCTTTGCCCTGTCATCATAGTATCTCTCCAATAGACACTTCTTCAAAAGTCTTTCAAACTCCCTCTAAGTCAAATCCTCTTCTCAAATTCATCTGACATTCTTTACATCTTTCTACCAAATGTTTGTTTTACCTTTAAGACTGAATGTATCTATTCTAGCCTTCATGTTCTATGAGTAATCATGTAATTGAAGAACTTGTAAATTCCAGGAAACCAAGATTTTACATCCCGTGACTTCTTCATTTATCCAGCAAATGTAGGTGGCTTGGATTTCTTAAACTCGTCCAAGAAATATCCCCTATTACTCCTTCTATAAGGATGATAGTGATGATGACCATGGTACCTGTCTGAACCAGAACTAGAATAATTCCTCTGTCGATTGCCTCTCCTATCAGGTCTCTCAAATAATTTTCCATCATTTACGATATCATCCATGTTCGACCTATGTTCATAATGATATCTACTACCATAGGCTCGATTAGTTATGTCCTCCTTCTCATGAGTAATCCTAAGTGGTCCCTATCTCTCTAAGTATGACAGGTTCTAAAGAATGATTTCATTAACCTCTGCTTGTTTCTCCTATGCCCTGGTAAGTATCTCATGTGACTAAATTATCTTGTCATTATCCACTTTGCAACTCCTTATTTATGCCTTCAAACGTATCAAAGTTTTTTCTATGTGAGAGCAGTGCTCATCACCATGTTGCTAATCTGATTAAAAGGGACAATGTCATGAACTGTAGTCTACCATATTTCTAGTCATCTTTGCTCTTCTTCCTGCAAGTATATCGTTTCAGTTAAAACAAGATATAAAGATAATCAACATACCTAAGAATAGATCACAGGAGGATATTTTTTCTACAATATCAATCCAGATTAGTGTAATACATGTCTAATCATAATCATCACAATATATAAACATCTTGCATGACAATACTAGTTTCATACCATGACCTCATGCATGAAAACCATAACCATGACAATGCATGAAAAATAATACATAGACACCAACATACACAACAAATGCATATTCAACCAACATGCATTCATGACAAACACATCCCAACAAAAACACCTTGAACTTCTACATGACAACAACACTACAACAAGACCATCAACATGCATACACATCCAGCACATATACAATCTACATGAATGTATGAAAACCACATTCTTCCCATCCATTCTAAGGGGTGAAACATGCTCTAATACCACTCTATAACACCCTCCTCCGAATTACCAAGTATAACCAATCCACTGAGGTAAACATGTTGCAAAGAGTTTCTATGATATGATTCAACTCCCTAGGTATAGTTAAGGATGTGGAATTGACAAAACAAGATCAAATTGATGTTCCTCGGAAGCTATAGGACCCACAGGGGCTAACCAATGACTCCATGTGCCCAACCCTTGATTTAACTTAATTTTTAACTAAATTAACCTCCACTAGCTCACATGAGAAGCCCTCCAGTGGCTATAACCCTAGAGTTACTCTGATAGCAAGGAATCCATGTAAATGTAGTCTTTTTTATGTTGTTATCGTTAATGACTCCGAAATTTGAGCCACATTTTCAAGGCCAGGACTCAATGCTCTCCCTGAAACTTGATGAAATTCTTAGGAATGATAAATAACAAGAAGACAAGTTCATATAAACACATATCAACATAGGGACCTCATACTTATCTGAGATTCTTCAAGGAGGTTTTATGCCCTCTCACAATAGCTACATTATCATCTATTAGGCCATACATTCATTAACATTTCATTTACTAAATAAAAAATGATGAGAGCCAAAACCAAAGTCTGTCATAAAATCAATCATATAAGAAATATTAAAATCACATAATAACAAGCACATTTAGTCATACAACTCAAGAGGACATTTTCCTATTATTCATATAAAAAATCCTACCAAGTCAAGGACTTCCACGTACCACCTGACCATAGATTTGGTTGAACCAAATATTTCTTTGAGCTAATCACACCCATGGCATATTCTAAGCATGAATGTGTGAATAACAACAAAGCCAACCAGGGCCTCTCATGCTTTACTGTGTATCCAGCCATTACTGTTCAAGGGATTTCTAGGCCCAAAACCATCATCTATGCATCCAGGATTTATGTGTATCCCACCATTACTAGTTAAGGGATTCCTAGGCCCAAAGAAAGAAAAGTACACTACACGATTTATCACAATCCCACCATATACTGGTAAAGGGATCACAAGTCCCTAAACAAGCATGGATTCTTCTAGATATCTCCACCTAAACAGTGAGAAATTTTCATGTCTCTTGTTAGATCACTATAATACTAGTGATTCCCCCATTACTATTGTCATTGTATCTCTTATTGTTATTGTTGTGCCCATATTGTCCCCATATTATTATTAATGTGCCCCATAGAATCCCACTATTGTTATTTTTGTGCATTTATATTATTATTGTTAGGTCGGCTTGGTTATATTGTGTCCCCTTAAACCTCTATATATAGAAAGGAGGTTTTGACATTTGAATCATCCAAGAATTGTTCATTTGTGTAATGTAAAGGAGGTTGCCCCCTCAAAGAGGTTGAATTCTAACGCGTTGATCTATCTTTTTATCTTTTTGTGAGCTAGTTTCCTAACATTTGGTATCAGAGCTTTGGATTCTAGGGTTTCGTTGCTCCAAATAGTTCATTGTGGAATTTTCGCTATAAGTTTTGTTCTGTGAAATTTCAGAATTGAAAAGAAAAACCCATTTGAGACAAAAGTGCGCTAAACCTTGAGTCTGAATTTCAGAGCTTGTCTTGCTATATTTTCAGAGATATGATCTGAGCAATTTAGGGTTTTTGCAAGCTCCAGAATTTAAGCTAAAACAAGGTATCGTGGGAGTTTCGCTATAACTTTTTCGCTATGAAGTTTCAAAAGCTAAAACAAAAACCCATTTGATAAGCAATTAGTCTGAACCTCGACTCCAAATTTCAGATCATGTCTTGCTATATTTTTGGAGATATAATATGAGGAATTTAGGGTTTTTATAGAACCCTGAATTACATTCCAAATAGGGCACCATGGGAAAATCATCATAACTATCTCTCTAAGCATCAGATTGAATTTTCATAAGACGTTATAGAAAGAGGATGGACTGTAGTTTTATTTTTATATTTTTTAGGTCCATAGGTCAAAACAGTGACACATGTCACTTCATACAAGTTCGCTCTTCTGAAAAGGTATATAATCAGGTCATCTTGGGAGATTGTGCATAAATATTTCTTAGAGAATGTAATTTCGATGAGACTGGTGGCATTGGAAAGAGGACACAGAGGGATACGACAGGTCACGATTTCAGAACTGGAAGAGCTAAATTCACATAAATACATCAGATTCAATATCAAGCTCCTACAAAGTGAAAAAAAAGCGCGTGTAGTTTTTTTTTTAATTTTTGCATAAGCTTGGTTTGAAAAGTTACTTTGAAGGAATTCAAAGGGCATAGTGAAGCATTATTATCGGTAATTGATGCCCTAAAGAAGAAAAAAAGAAGCACCTAGTAAGCAACCTAAAAGCTTTAGCATGTCTCATGAAGAAGAGGAAGAAATGCAACATGATATATCAAAACTACAAGACCAAGTACAACAAATGTCACTCGCACAAAAAGTAACAGGAGCTAAGATGGATGATTTAAAGAAAGATGTATAAGCTAATATGAATGGTTTAAAGAAAGGCATGGAAGCTAAGATGGATGGCATGGAAACTAATATGGATGGCATGGAAACTAAGATGGATGATGTGAAGACAGATTTGACAAAGTTTCTACAAGAAATGCTTACTAATGGTGAAAGGGTAGTAAAGGAAACTCATGTTGAGAACAAAATAAATGATAAACATGATTTCATAGACTCTAACATTCGATCGAAGAACCACCATGTTCCAAAGATTGATATGAGGAATTTTGATGGCAAGGATCCCGAAACATGGATACTACAGATGGAACAATTTTTCGATCTCCATAATGTGCAAA